>JANZLF010000004.1:7297816-7310409 GCA_026546835.1 Erythroxylum foetidum | reverse complement strand
AACCGCTTAAACGACTGATACATGCTCATGCATGTGACTCATATGCTAGACTGGGGATCAGTTGTCACTGTCTGCCGAGACATGACTTAAATGCTTGTAACTTGACCCATATTTCAAAACAGCCCATATAAGATAGTACTTCTGGGCTCTGATACCACAAATGTAGCATCCCACTCCCGCAAGACCCGAACTCGACATCGAGGGTGATATCCGAGCCGGTGCCTCACGGGAGTGGGATGCTAAAGCAAGTCAGTAGGGGTAGTGTAATCAAGAACTCATAGAAAAATGTAGTGTCAAACTCTCCACTCAATGGAAAACTGAAGTTCTTCCAGTCTTCTATAGTCGACGAGGTAGTGTCTCCTTTACTAAAGATGCTACAAGTGGGAGTAATAGTCCGGTTGTCTTCACTGGTTAATTATTTTATAGGAAACAGATAAACATTTCTCTAAATCTGGAATTGGGCAATGTTTAATTGGGGAAGGAGGGGGCTAGATAAGACCCTCCTAACTGAGGATGATAATTTCAAATTCAGATTCTCCGACAATGCCAATTTAATCAAAATACTGGAGCAGGAACCATAAGAAGACAATCCATTAGAGACATAATTGAGGAGAAAAAACTAATGATTTTAGGACTTATAGAAAATAAGGTAAATTTTAGGAAACTTGAAAAAAATATGGAATTTTAAGGAAGGAATTGAAGTTTTTGCTTTAATCATACACAACACTAAAATGGCCAAATAATGCTAGACTATAAATATACATTAGTTCAAGTTTTGAATCCAAGGATCATGGATCACTAATTCATTTTACATATGAATTGGATGGGATAATCGTCCTCTTTAACATGTTAATCATCTATGCTTCCAACTTTGGCTTCTAGAGAGTCCAACAGTGGGAAGACTTGGAATTACTGCAAAACACCATGACTAAACCGTAGATGCTAGCATGAGAGTTCAATTATATATTTTACGTGGATGAAGCAAAGGGAGCAAGAGGAAAATTCAGAGGTATTGGAAAAGAATTGAGCCAACTGAATAAAAGGAAAGGGCTACAGATCTAAAAGGTACCAAAAATTTCTATACTTGGTCAAATAAAGAGATTGGAGCTTGGCTCATAAAGAAAAGGCTGTTAGTGAATTAGCTTTAGTTAAGTCACTTTCTCAAGTTTGTACCCTAGTTTAGGGCCTCATTATTTTCAAAATATTCCATGATAGAAGTGGCTAAACTTAACTCCAATCCCCTTCCTAAGGCACCCTTCAAGTTTTAACATTCTCTCATGAGAAAGAGGGTCTCTTCGAGTTAGTAAAGAATGTTTGGGATATAGAGGCTAAAGGATACAAAGTTTATCAACTTTTAAGAAAGTTAAAGATAGTGAGGGGTATGCTCAAGATTGTTCACAAGACAAATGCCTATGAAAAGAATGATTCTCCAAACTACCAAAGAAAGCTGAAAAATGTCAGAGAAAGAATGTTATCATAACCCAAAAAATCATGTGCTAAGATCATATGAAATGAAGAAATTGACGGAATATAACCTTGCTCTTTAAAGGCATACCTCATTGCTAAGACAAAAAACTAGGGTGGGATGACTTAAAGAGGGGGATACTAACTCCAGCTTCTTTCAATGTTAGCTTAGCTAAGAGGAACATGAACACAATTGTTTGTCTTATAAATGAAGATGGCACCTTATTGCGAACAAAGATCATATACAAAAATTAGCTATTAGTTACTATCATAAGCTACTGGAGAAGGGTTTGGATGAAGGACCCATGAAGTTTAATATAGTAGGACAACTAAAAGAAGCTTAAATCAGGAGACAAATGAGTAACTAACTAGAGCAATAACAAACTAGGAGATTAAGGAGACCATGTTCAATCCTAATCTAAATAAATCTACTTGGTTGAATAGGTTTAATGCTCATTTCTTTCAAACCTCTTGGAGTATCACTAATAGATTACTAAACCAGTACAAAAATTCTTCAAAAATAGGAAAATATCAAAGGACTTGAATAAAACCTACATTTAAAACCTCCAACTTAACCAATCTAAATGAATATTGCCCAATTTTCTATAGCAACATAGTCTCCAAGATCATATCCAAGATCATAGCTAGTAAATTGAAGAATGCCTTAAAATTGTGATTGATATCTTATAGGAGGCATCTATGGAGGAAATGTCTATAAGCAATAATATTTTTATGGTTCAGGAATTGATGAAAGATTGCAAATTAAGAGAGCCATCAAGGGTTATCCAGTTAAGATAGACTTCTTCAAGGAATTTAACTCAATCCAATGGATCTTCATTCTTTATACTCTACAAATTTTTGGGTTCCCTTCCTTTTTCATTTATTGGATAAGAGCATGTCTAATCACTACCTCATTTAGTATAGTAGTGAATGGATTCCTTTTTAAGATTTTTAGGGGTGCTAAAAGAATAAGGCGAGGGGATCCTCTATTCCCTTCCTTATTCACTTTAGCCATTAAATTCTTTGCAAGAATGCTTTAGGTCAATATTTCAAATAACTCCGAATTTTTCTTATCATCCTAAATGTAGCCAATGTAAATTACACACATAAGTTTTGCAAATGATTTAATCTTATTTAGCAAGGCTACCTTTTCTTCATGGGGTGATGATGGATACACCAAGGAAATTCTCGAATGTATATGGGCTGAGGGTCAATACCAATAAGAGCATGATATACCTATCTTCTGATTTTCATGATATAAAGACTCTTTACCATGTGATGGGACTAATTAAACATAATATGCTTTTCAAATACCTTGGGGTCTTCCTATAAAATTAAGGAAACCAAAATATGAAGATTGTCTTCCTCTCTTAGAATATTTAAAAAGAGGATCATGTTTGGCAAAATAATTCATTATCAATGACAAGGAGGCTTTAGTTAATTTAATCATTATTGAGGACTACACACATTTATTGGAGCACTCACTTATTTTTGCATACTAGAATGAATAATAAAATTGAGAGATGTATGAAAAACTTCTTATAGTTGGGTATGCCAAATGATCACAATGGAGTTAACTCAAATGATTGGACCTTTGTGTACTGAAACAAAAGGAGGGAGTGGGGCCAGCTACATTGTAGGCTATCTAATCAATCCTAATCCCTAAGAGGATCTAGAAGGTATTTAAGGATAAGGAAGTATTATAGAGAAAATAGATTAATGAATATACTTGAGAGACTAAATCTTTTGACAATTGGAAACTAAAAGGAAGCATTCCTAGTGTTTGACTCAAATGATTAGAAAGAGGGATCAAATTAACCCCCATATCAAAATACAAGTGAGGAATAGGAACTCAACTTGGTTATGGTAGGATAATTGGATAAATCACAGTCCACTATACGTGTGAGAGAGATAATTTCCTTAAGGATTAGAATTCCCTTTATGGTTATGTAATTCAAGGGAGGGGTGGAGATACAAATTCAAGGTTCCAACTACTTGGGATAACTCCATGATTAAAATTGAGGTAGTAGGGATGATGACAGGATTCTTTGAATTCCAAGTAACACCTTCCAACTCAATAATGCTTCTTGTATAAGATTATAAAAAGATCTATCGCCAGAGGAAAAGTATACTTTGGAGACTATCCCAGATCTCTTCTTTAAGTGTCATTACTCATCCACAGTTTGGTGCAAAATATAGCATTTGATGAATGTATTTTGTGTTGCAATGATTGGCAGGAAATAGTTAACTGGGTTAGTCAAACGTACGTGAGATTGAAGGGTAATCGAATTATCTTCTACATATCTTTCAATGTTACATCTACTTAATATGGTTGGAAAGAAATTAGACTCTTTAGAGGAAACTCAACAAAGAGAAAGTTGTTTATCCATAATATGGAGAAATTCTTCATGGCCACAATGTGCATTTTTAGATATAGCCTAAGATTGAATCTTGATTGGAACTTGGTGTCCTAATGAAGGGTGTATGTGTTATTATTGTGACTTACAAATTGTAAAATACGTCAGATTCGGTCCTCGTAGGTTCATGTAAGGCGATGCATGTTGTCTCCGCTTAATTAGCAATGAAAAATTTTCAATTCTTTTTTACAATTATGTGATAGAAACTTTATTATTTTATGTAATTAGACATGGGAAAAATGAAACATTTTTCAAAATTTTGGAGACCTCTCAATTTCATGTTACAATCATCTCTTCCTCTTTCTCTTTCTACACCAGTGTTAAAACCTCCTTAAAGTTCAGGATTACCATTCATTGGTAGAATTCCACATCTTTTGGTTACTGATCCAGGATAATGGTGGCAAGAACAAGTTTGTAGGTAGAAGATCTCAAGTTCCTAACAAGAACATATATTTCCTTTCTCCTCTACTCCATAGGCATCTCTTTCCATTGCTCCTCCCTGAGGCAAGCCAATAGAGTTGCCTTGCAGAAAACCTGTGCCACTGGCTTCTTACTACATGTCAGTAAGTTGCACACTTTAAGAGTTGGATGCCAAATCCAAATATCACTGTTATCGACTAATCTATGCAAATGAAGAAACACAAAACTGACCTCCCTCGTATAAATCCAATTATCACAAAATTGATAGGCAATCTACTAAGGGCCTCAATCTACCACTAGCATCCCATAAACATATGTTGTCAAGCAAACCTTCATTCGCTTCAGGAATTGAAGATAGTGAAAGTAACTTTTCATGGTTTCTAGAAAATTCCAAAAGGCTAGCATGTTCTTTAGCTTCATATTGTAGCAAATCATTTATTAAACAAGTAAGAGAAGATGACATATCTGCAATAATCTTTACAGGTAGCATACGAGGATCCTTGACAGTAAAAGATAATAGAGAACATGAAAAAATCCTCTCTTCATCTTCAACACGACAAACTTCTTCATATCAGATTCAAGATTTAACTACAATGAATTGTCTATACTACTACAAACAGTGAGAATTCTAAGCAAATGTTAAATGTTTCTTCTAGTTAAAATGTTATGTAGATGTACCTATATATGGCTCACAAAAAAATAGGATGTAGTGTCTTTTGAAGAAGCTGAAATGCTTTAGACCCCATTAGTTCAAATTTTGCAATTTGACCCTCAAGTGAGAGAAACCTAGTTGTCGCACCAATTTCCTTCAACTAAACGATGGAAAAAGGGCATGTGTTCTTATTAAAGTCCATATAATTATAATAAGATCCCATCACAACTTAATAGTCATTAAGTAAATTGAACTTTCTAGATAAAAAGATATGCAGGCCCAAGGAGCCCAAGGAAAATAACTGTTGGACACCGATTTCCAGAACCCAACTCTTGCGAAAACATGAAGCCTGAGCGTATTATCCTATAAGGTTATTTCCATGAACCATTATTAGGCATCATCCCACAAGGGTGGTGTGCCCCATGACAATCAAACATCAAATCAAACTTATTACTCTAACTCAGCTATATACGCGGAAGTCAATATGAACATACATAATCGAACTAATTCAATCTATCATTTCATTTCTAAAGCAACAGGGCTTGAAAAACTTTATTGACATATCAAAAGCCATACTATTGGCTTATTAAAAATATAATTAACAAATTTCTGGAAGTTCCCTTAGGCTCTTGATCACCTGATCTAATTTTCTTCACCTAAGAATGGGATAGAAGGGGGGTGAGCTTAAAAGCTCATGGGTAACAAGTTTATAACAAGGAATAAGCAAAATCATTGAAATGTGTCATTTGTCATAGAAAATTTATAAAGCGCATAGTTCTCAAATTTTCAAACAAGTTCACAATCTTAACTCAAACTCATAGTTTGAATATCATCACACAACACTCAATTATGCACCATTCATGACTATGCAAGGATGCAATACACAAACAAATGGCTCGAGGGTTCTATAGAAACAGAATGGTGGAACCAAAGTTTACACCATGAACAGAATGAATCCATTTCGGAGCTCATATGCTACAAGCATGCAGCCGGGAGAAGGTTCTTGTCAACGTGCACGTGACGAACAGAAAGGTTCCATTCTTGCCCAAACAGGAGCATATAATCATGCTTAAAACATTTTATCAAATGCTCTTTTCTATCTTTTCATTCATACAAAATGTCATGACATGTTTCAATGGCATAACTTGATCTTAATTCATAAATCTCAATGCATTTTCAATAATCAAAATAATTCAAAACCAATTGATTAAGCATATACACACGTAAGCAAATTCTTTAATTCGTTTAAAAGCAATATATGAGGTAATTGAAATCATTTTGTTCTCTTGATCTGGAAAAACTTTAATGGCTCATTATTCAATTATAAACATGAAACCCACCTTAATATCCTTGCTCATAACTTGCTAAAAGATGCCTCATCCTTTGCTCCTCTTGCTTTCCTCGAGTCCCTTTATCAATGACAAACATTCTCATTCAATATGAATACAGTTGGAGGGCTCATATATATCATATTTACTAAGATAAATTCTAATCACTTAAATTCTTATAAAAGTTCCAACCTTTGGGTTAATTTTCTGTGATAGTTCTGATCAAATAAATGATAGAATTTGATAACACTTCCTTCTAAAAAATTGTTCCTCATTGTCTTACGTTTCTAATGACACCAAAATAATTCAATTTGGCTTAGTACTCTAAAAGTTATACTATGAATATGTTGGGACTATCCTTATACTGAAACAATATTCTATACTTAGCTTCCATCCAAAATTTGATATCCTTAGAAATTGAATTTAAACTTCATTTCTTCACAAAACTTGTAGCCCTATGTCTCTAGTATATTTCAAATGAAAAATATGTTCAAAATATCAAAGTATACTTGGTGCTGGAAAGTTCGCCGAGGCAAACTTTTCCCTTTCCACGGTGAGGAATGTTGGCCACGGTGAACTTTGACAGAGACATCGCAGACACTTCATTTTTCCAGATTTTTACTTCCCATCTACTACTACTAACACATCTTAAATCTCAACCATCATTTTTACTTCATGTTCATTTCATTCTCTACTCCATTTCAACTCAAATTCATTCATAAATACATCATAATCTATCTTTGATCATTTACCTAAAAGATTAAAACATTTTCATATACCATTCATCAACAACTTTCTACACACATTTACTTCATTCTCACTTCTAACAATCACCAAAAAGGCTTCATTTAACAAATCAAGAAGCGTTAGTGCTTATACTTACTTGTTTAGCTTCCAGATCTTTAAACTTCTTCAAGATCTTCAAAACCCTAGCTTCCTTCTTTTCTTTCTTCTCTTCTTCTCTTCACCCACGATTCTTCTTCATTTTAAAGCAAGACAACTTCTTCTTCTTCTTTTTGGGCATGTTTGGATAACAACAGATCAGCCAATTTTTGGTTGATTGACTAAAAATGAGATGCTTAACTTCACCAATCAACTAATTGTTCTGTTGGGTTGTTAGCTGATTGGGTTGGCTGATTCAACCCAATCAGTCAAAAATAAGAAACTGCTAGATAGCAGCGTTTCAGGTCATTGACTAAAAATGAGTTGTTTAACTTCACCAATCAACTAATTGTTGTGTTGGGTTGTTGGCTGATTCAACCCAATCAGTCAAAAATAAGAAATTGCTAGATAGTAACGTTTCGGGTCAATAAGCTAATTCTCTTTCCTAAAATAACAATTTTGCCCTTAATCTTTGCCTAACCTTATTACCGTCTCTCTCGTTTTCTCATTACCATCTCTTTCGTTTTCTCTAGAAGTTGTTCTCTTTGTGGGTATTTCAGTTCTTCCTTTTTTGCAACTCAGGGCTTGGGGTCTTGAAAGCTTAATCCCAAGTGAGTTCAGTTCTATTATGTTGTTTAAGTGTCGGAAAGGATGTTTCTTTTTTTACTTGATTATTTCGAATTAGCTGTGATGAATAAAATGTTTCTCTGCATTTCTTCTGGAAATTGAGCAAAGCCAGTTTGTTTTTGCCTTTTCTAGTTCGTGTTCCATGGCCATTCATGTGTGAGTTTTTCTATTGATGTAGCTATTCAATATGTTGTATTTTATGGGTTTATTTTATCTTGAGTAATTTTGTATCTTCTCACAAAATGACAACTATAGCTTGAGCGAGTTCATTATTCAGTCGTTATAATTGATATATGAACCTGTAATTGGTTGTTTTTAGTAAGTTGATATACTTTTCAACAATTTGATTAGTAAAGTGACTTGTTCATAGTAATATCTTGATTGATTGACTAAGGTGATATGATGCTTGATTTATTCCTTTAGTTTTTGATTGAAAAGAGAATGTTGTTGAACTTGCAATAATGTTGCCTTAACTGGGACGAAAACATAAATTAACAGCAACCTATTATGATTTTCATCCTGATCAAATGTCTAAGTTAAAGTAAGTAATCCAGCATGCAAAGTATTCACTAACACACTTGCAAAATAAATGTATATTAACCTAAAGTTATATGGAGTAGTGAATGAAAACCATCCGGAATATGTCATTTTTCAGTCCAAAACCAACAATATTTGTTTTATTTGCTTCTTGGAAAAGTTTAACAAAAGATAACTCGGTTCATGTTTTGGTTAAAGATAGTTCCCCTGCTTTTTGCTGCTTGGTGTACTAAAAAATTCTTATCTCTAAAAAAGATAGACAATAATTTATAAGCTAGCATTTATTATGTAAAATACTTCACGTAAGGATAGGTTCTTCTTGCCTTTTCATTCTCATAAACTATGTTCTTCTAAAGTAGGGTTTTTGTCCCGTCCTTCTGTTAATACTGCATAAAAAAAATTCTGACAACTATGCCTTTTGTTTTTGGTTTGGTGAGTAGTAGTATAGATTGGAAGAGAACATATCCTAGTTAAATACTTTTCATCTTCTCCAACTTGTTTGAATATTGAATGGTCTAGGGCCTTTGTTCTATTATTGATTAAACAACTGAAATTTTAAGCTTGGTTGTAGGAATGCATAGTCACAATTCCTCTGAAAAGAAGACAGCTTTAGATGCTAAGCAGTTAAGAGAAAAAGAGGAGGAGCTTCACCAACTAAAGGAAAAGTTAGAGCTTGCTTTGAGTGAAGTAAGCAAAAGCCAAGCAATGATTGAAGATTTAACCAATCAAAGGGAGGATTTCAGGACGAGGGTTGATGTGGAATCTAACCATGTAAAGAATCTGAAGCAAAAGCTTGAAACAAATGAGAAGGGTCTAGGAATGTCAAGGAATGAGGTATCTGAAATGAAAAATCAGCTAATTAAAGCAATCAACAAATAGATGCAAAGATCTCGAGGACGAGGTTAGCAAAGTTCATTCTAAATTTACAGAAGTTATTGGCAGATTGCAACAAAGCCTTGAGGATGTGCAACAAAGTGGTGAAGCATTAGCCCATGAACTCCATGCTGTGAAGGAGCAACTGAAGCAAACTAAAGAGGAGTTACAAGGTGTGTCCCATGAACTGGCTATGGTGACATAAAATCGTGATAGTTTAAAGGGGGAATTATTTGATGCCTATAAGAAGGCACTAGATTTCATTCATTAGAAGTTGTTGGATGAACTTCATTTTTTATCGATAATTTTTCTTCCTAAATTTTTGTACACATGTGATATGGCAAATGGGAAAAGCATCATGACTATGATGTTTTGCTTTTAGATTATGCAAGCACGTAGTTTTATCACTTAATTAAGATATAATGACTCTAATCAATTCAACCAAATTGTGAAAATGTTAAGGTTATAGACTGTTTAAACCTAACTTTAAGTCGAACAATCCAAATTCAATTGGGACTTTTGGGAAGAGATATTAATGAACTTTTATTTTTTAATTTAATTTTAGTTTGTATTTTTAAAATACAAATATAAAAATAATTTAATATTAATAAAAATAACTAAATAAATTTAAAAGTAAATTATTTTTATAAGTGCAACTAATTTTTATCATTGACCATAGTTATAAATTAAATAAAACTAAAAATATTTTTTTGTAAATAAAATAGTTAAATAAATTTATGTTAATCTCTTATATAATATTTATTTATAAATTATGAATTATGAATTATATTTTATTATAATTAATTAATTAATTAATATTATTGATTTTTAATCATTAAAATAAATATAAGTTATTTTTTAGAAGTTAAATAAAGAATTCATTATTAGCTTTGAAGGGCATCACAAAGAACATTACAAAATGTTTTTAAAGTCACGTCCTTATAAGTCATTTTACACATAAACAATTAATACTAAACAGTTAATTTTATCAAACATCAAATTACAAACACCTAATACAATCAGCTAATAGAATTAGCTATTAGCTAACAACTGATAGAATCATCTAACAGCTAATGTAATCAGCTAATGTCCTTTTTGCCCCTTGCCTAATGTCTTATGTCTTATATCCTTAAATGTCATGCCCAATTTGCTCTTATAACATCTTACTATTTTAATACTTCAATTCCATCAATTTACCTGAGTCATAAAATATTACCAACATTAACATAATAATTAACTCCAAAATTTATTCCATCAACACCTCATAAATCATTTAAATCATGCTTAATAAAAAAAATTAGGGGCCAACAGTAAAAGGCTATAACATCCACCATAGGTTGCTAGTAATAAGATTTGGAAGCATTGAATGTTATACCTGAATTATACTGCCATCTAGTCATTGTCATATTTATATTGTGAGTCACTTCTCCTAATTACATGATACTGTGAATTGAAGGCTGAGTTCCAGTAGTTGTTCATGATACAAAAAGACTTGACATCAACCTTCTTCTTTTCTTAACATCAAGTTTAAATGCAACATTCGCTTTTTGCTGGGTAGGAACATTGGCACCTTCAACATTTCCACTATCAACCAATTTCATAATTCAATCTATCCCTTCTATCTTTTTGGTGTTGATATCTTCAAATAAAGTCTTCATTTGTTACTTCACATCATAACTAACTTTTTTACAAAGTTTCACATCTCTTTTAATCCTAAGTAAATGCTTATTTAATACGGGGATTCATTCACCTTTTAAATGTTTTTACAAAACAAGCAAATAGTATGGTTCTTCGTATCGGAGACCAATGCAACATGAGCTTAAGTTGGATCACCGTATCTTCATGAAGCGGTTGAATTGTCAACAGTACTTGAATTTTCTTCCATTTATTTGTAAAAACAAATTAAGACGCATATCAAAATAAATGACATATAATTTCATTAGCAACTGCTATTACAAAATATATATTGTTTAACTGAAAAGTTCAAACTAGTACAATTATACAATGCAAATACACATCTTATATAACGTAACTCATTTTGTATAATTACATCATACACGATTCAATTTCATCTTCACAATTCACCAATCAGTCAAAAATTAGCAATTCAAGTATTTAACATACATATTTACACAATAGATATGTCAGTCTTAGATAATATAACTCATTTTGTATTATTTCATCATTCAACCATAAACTAAAGATTTACAGTCACAACTATAATATATTCAATTTCAACCATAACTCACAATTATAAGTCTGCAAGTGACTTCAGGTAATCTCCTAATTTAATCATAAACTAATATATTTTGTTTATTTATATAATTCAATTACAATGCTAATAATTAGTTTGTTTTATTAACTAATTTTAATCAATATTGTTACTAAAATCTTAATTCTCAACTTTGATTTAATAATCTTTCATTCACCAATTTTAATTAACATTATTAATTTCTTACCCAAATTTTCAGGTATATTAATTTTCTTTATAAATTGACAATGTCTAAATTATATTAAAATTGAATCAACTCGCACAAACAATTCAAACTTCCAAATCCAAATTTTTCAATTCATTAATTTTCTTCATAAATTGATAATATTGAAATTGAACTAACTCGGACAAACAATTCTAACTTTCAAACTCAAAATTTCCAACTCACACAAACAATTACAATAATTCCAACCATAAGAAAACACACATAAACAACCAAATATAATGCAATTGCTATTCAGGATAAAAGAAAACCCAACAAAATTGGAAAATGCAATTGAACGTTAGGTCAGCTAGGTTTGGTTCGGGTCCGGTCAGGTTTCGATCTAGATCTGAAAATTTAAAATTCCAAATTTGTAGATTTTGTTGTACTATATACACTCTAAACGCATTGGACATAACAGTGGACAATTGGAAGTAATGACTGGAGAGCAGTGGATGGCAAATGGCGGCATGGTGTGCATAGAAGAGTGGATAATCGTCGGAAAGAGAGAGATATATATATATATAACTGGAGGAAGCGATGATGGTGGAGAGTCACTGGAGGACAATCGGGAAAGAGGAGAGTCGCCAGAGAGAAGAACCGAGAGAGTAGCAAAGTGTGAGAGTGAGAGTGAGAGCAGGAGAGTAGCAGCTTCAGGGGGAAGGGGGTTTTAAGATTTTTTTTTTACAATACCAACTGGTACTTAACAATACAATCTTCTAAATGTTTAATATTTACAATTTCTGTCAATACCACGCAAATTAATGATATTGATTGATACTATGTTTTAAAACTCAGACCGGTCATCGAATTGGTGGCTTTACTGATTATTGGTTTGATCAGTTCGAACCGGTGTGACGTAATAATTATGCAATAATTATATTTAATTATATATAATATTAAAAATATTTTTAAAAAA
>JANZLF010000004.1:7276208-7291122 GCA_026546835.1 Erythroxylum foetidum | reverse complement strand
TAATAATAATAATAATAATAATAATAATAATAATAATAATAATAATAATAATAATAATAATAATAATAATGACCAATGTATAATAGTAATAATAATAACCCATATATAATTTCAATTAATAAAATTTATTTTAATCTCTTATATAATAATTAATTATAAAATAAAATAAAACATTTTAAAAATTCCGGGTTATTATTATTATTATTATTATTATTATTATTATTATTATTATTATGAATACATTGGTCATTATTATTATCATTATTATTATTATTATTATCATTATCATTATCATTATTATTCTTTGGTATGATAATAATAATATAAACTTAAAAATAAATTATTTTAATTAATTAAATTTATTTTAATCTCTTATATAATACTTATTAATAAAATAATTAAAATATTTTAAAAATAACTTTTTATCTAAAACTTAATATTTATTTAAATTATTTTTAATTATTAATAATAATATAAATTGATGTTTATATATTATAAGAAGATAAGTAGCGTTGGTTAATACATAAGAAGATAAGTTTTTGATTGGAGAGCAGGGCAGCAGTTAACGTGAATTGAATTCACTTGGTTTTTAAAGTGAATTGAATTCCTTAAAAATTGGGAATTAGATTCTAGGAAGAATTCAAATCATCCTCTTTTTCAAATTTCAAACAGATGAATTGAATTCAATCTCAAGATTGAATTCAATTCATCACATTCCAAACACCCCCGACTTCTCGGGTAAAAAACAAAAGAAGAGGGAGTGTGCATGAGAGAGGTGCGACGGTCGCTGTCGGAGGGTCGGTGGTCATGCGGTGGTACGGCGAGCAGGAGAGGTGCGGCGATCTTCGCAAACCCAGAGGCCAGATCGACACGATGAGGCGAGGTCGAGGAGGAGAACAACTGGGGAGAGACAGCAACCAAGCGTCGGCGGCAGTGAGACGATCCAGACGCCGACGACAGAGACGGTGAGAGCGAGAGAGTGAGGGAGAGAGGGTGAGAGTTAGAGAGAGAGTAAGAGAGGGTGAGAGTTAGAAGACTGAAGAAAGAGGGGTAGCAGACTCGGGGTCGGGATCCGGCGCCGGGAGGGAGGGGTTGGTTATTTTTTTTTTTGCAAATAGGTCCTCCGGATTTGTACATTTTGCGAAATATACCGAAATTTTCCGATACATTGAGTACCGGCCGGTACCCACCGGAAAACCCCGGTACTGGCCGGTATTTTTGGCCGGTACCAAGGTTGGGTTCCAGGTACCGGTCTCCGACCGGTACGGTACCTTCCGGTCGAAACGGTACGGAACCCAAAACGTTATATCGTTACAATTTTGATATGATATTATTATTTAATTAATAAGATTATTATTTATCTTTATATATTATATTAATTATATTTGACGTTTTAATATTAAAGGTAAACTCTTTAAAATAATTATTGTGTAATTAAAATTACGGTGAGATCGTAATTATGATATTCAATTTGTATTTATGTATTAATTCACAACTTGTTCTTAGTTGTAATTTCTTTAAGAGAAGATATTGATAAAACGATAAAACTAGTACATGTTATATTTTTTATAAAAAATAATTGATATCATAGATTAAAGTATAGAGATATTTAAGTAATGCGAAGGTTTTTACTAGATAATAAGTTCATTGAATTGACCTGATTATGAAGATCCTAAATGAACATTAATTATGTGGTATGTGGAATTCTTTATAATGATAGTTCTATAATTAATTCTTAAACTTAAGATTAACAAAATATCTCTTGTTAGAATTATTGTATTTTGATGTTACTTATGACCTGACATATTTACGTTAATTCATTCAATAACCTAAAGTAATTAAAGAGAATAATCTATTATTCTTGATTATTAATGATTTAAAGAATTCTCTAAGCAAAATAAAATAATATTTGAAAAAGTGTTTTTAAATATCAATTATTAATCAATTATTAATTATGAAGATTTGATTCAAAAGAGTGGATACTATATTTAGTATCTATACACTTTTCAATTGAAACATTAGATGACCAAATGATTAAATTATACCTCATAACTAGGTATATTAAGTCAAATTACTTTGACATTTATAATATTTAGGTAGTTATGACATGTTGTTAGACGTCAATATTGATCTATGATTATAAATTGTTTAATATGAGAATTACAGATAAATTAACATGAATTTTAACTTATCTAAACTTAATTATAAATTAGAATTATAATTTATATCATTGTCAATATATGAGGAATTTAATAGATCACATATAAATAACAGTTTGAAAGAAAAATCAATTTCAATTAAATTTGACGCAATTATAAAGTTTAAGAAATTTGATTTTATTACAATTAAATTAATTAGAATTAGAATTTAACTTTAATTATAATTTATGCATTTAATTTCAATAGAAATTAAAAACTCTATTGATTTTATAATAAATTGTAATAAGTATAAGGGAACTATCACTCTTAATTCCTTCAAAAAAAGTTGAGTGTCTTTGATTGTTTTGTAGATATTATTAAAAACTAGGCATGTGAACAATTCGTAACCGGCACATCAAAAAAATTTCGAAAGAATCACAATAAGAATATCAAATTATGCACGATTTCATATTTCATAATTCGAATTAAGTTTTTTAAAGTTGTTTAATTATTAGAATTCGATTAGAACTGTATCTTCTTTTTGTGTTGCGTCCCGTTTGATTTCCTAAGAGTAATATCAAGAACTTCAAATATTTCAAGTATTAAGTTATGATTTCTAATAGATCTATAATAAATTTAAAAAATCCACCTTATACCTTTATTTGTTTTAATTATATATTAAACTTATATTAAATATATTAAATTAGCGTAAAACATTAATATTCGAGAAATTTCATATTTAGATTTGATTTAGTAAAACTAAATTAAATTAGAATGCAAAATTATATTTTCTTTGCAGTCATCTCCAATGCAAGAGAGAATAGAAATATAATATGTAATTACTTTATTGATATTAATTTTTATTTAAATTTAATTATATTTTATTAAACTAATAACTGTCATTATCTTTTTATATTAATTTTAAAATTTAACTATTTTATAATTTTGTTACATAAAAATGTAATAGTTATCTTTTGACTATATTTTTATTTAAGTATAGTTAAATACGAATTCCTTTTTTTTTTTTGCTATAAGTAAAATTATAACTTTAAAAAGTATTTGAATTATTAAAAATTGAGTAAACATGGCACTCTTTATTATAATTTTGTTGTTTGTAGAATTCTTAAAATTTATCTAAAGAACGTATCATAGTATGTAACATGATTTGTTCTAATTTTAATAATATATTTATTAAAATAACTCAAAAATTACTAATTTTTTTTTAATTGTAAGATATTTGTAATGTAATTTAAAGAAGTAAAGATATAATTTAGAGTAAGTAAAAATTAAGGAAGATTTAGACTCTTTACTTTTAAATTTTTTATGACAAGGGGGGAAAATTACAACTGTACAAAGTTGTGGTCTCTGTAAAGAAAGACTACTTTTTCGAATCAGGTGGAATCGTGACGTAGTTTCCAACTTTTCGGTATCACTTACTGGGTTACTTTCCAACTTTTGGGAACTCATATGTACTCAAGTACAATAAACAACGAATCTAGTTGCAACAACGAATTGTAATGACAAAGAAAGTAATCAAAGTACAAAACTGACTAGTACAACCTTCAACTGACAGTACAATCTTGTGCTATCCTAAAGATCATCTCCCCCGGCGTCCACGCGGCCAAATTGGGCATTTGCATTCCTGGATCTAGCAACTATGAAAGCCGCAAATGCGGAAAGGCATAGTGCTCCTACCGAAAAAAGGAGGGAGAAAGCACTGGCAATGTCTTGTGAGCCGTGGGATGCTTGCTTGGCTAGCATGGACCTGGCTGGATGGATGTCTAATGGTATCCAATCACAGCTAATAGAATAGTGTCCAGAGCCATGCCACGGGTTCCCATCAACAGGATACCAAAATGCAACAGACATCTTGCCAGGTACCCCTATCGTAAACTGTGCATCCTACATAATTGGAGAATCAGACATAGAACTCATTAGACCCATCCAGGAAACATTCCCCAACATAATGCATAAAGAATAGTCCAAGAGAGTCCTCAATTTGAAGTGTTAGACAGTCGTGTCTCTTAAATACAGTGTAGGCTATAGCAGTACTTAAAGAGCAAGGCTGTTGCAGTATATAAGGAGCAGAATAAGCTCCACCAAAATTTTCAACATTTTATGATTGAGCTATAGATATTCACATGTAAAATTTACAAAATCTTGTGATTTGGATTAAGAATAAACAAGGACTTGGTAGAAGGCTTGCTAAATATTCACCCTATTAATATTTATAGTATTTGTATCAGTACGAATAAGCAATCTCAAGACTTGGACAAGGATTCTTATAGCATTATAAGACAACATTTAAAACAATCGAGCTAGACATCTAGCAGCCAAAATATGGATGATTGGTTTAGTGTCTAACCTGCTGAAGTCGATCCATGGTTCTTAATGGCCTGGAGAACTCAAAGGAATATGTGCCCGCCTTACCAGCTGATGAATAAGGACTGTCTGCCTTCACAAAACCTGATCACAAGATTGAAATAATATTTAAAAGGAAACAGAGAAGAAAAATCTAGCAGTGAAATAGATGATAATCCAACACTTGAAAACACAGGCAAGAAGCTACCAAAGACCGCTTGAAGTAATTTTGATAAAAGGTTCATAGGTTGCAAAAAGTTCATTATTCTTCTCTTTCATTCCTTGTTTCACTTCTACTTCATAAAGACTACACTGCCCATAGATTAGACGAACACTTCTATAAGATAAGACGTTAAAATCACATTTATCATTTGTAGTGTATATACCATGGATGAGTCACTCTTGCATGTTCTTATCTAATATACATGAACTGTCTGTTTATCCCTTGGTTCTCTTACAAGTGTCACATAAGCTTTCTCATCCATAGCAACATAAAACATGGTCTTAAATTTTCTTGTCTTTTTAAGTTCCACATCAGGTCATGCTATGTATTTGAATTGGACTCAATTGTACACTATGCCCACATAGAAACATTGATGAATAATTACATAATTGAAAGAAAAAACAAAAAGACACTACCTGAGTGAACAGTAAAACTGCTGTGCCACCAGGCCCCTTTCCAGTCATTCAGTGCAGTTGAGTCATTGCCTAAAATGGGAAAAACAACTGTCAACGGTCTGATCGTTAATTACTGTATCTCCCCTCTAAGAAGACTAAATTGATAAACGCAACCACAAGCAAAGGAAGTTGAACTGAAATAGCCATATTATATAACTTTTTCAAACTGGATTATACTCATCAAGGAAGAACATCTTACATGTTAAATGAAAGCATTTGAATTGTCAAACAAGAAACTACCATGAACAGCTAACCACCACCAAGAAAAAGATATAACAGAAGTCTGCTCATAAAAAGTCTACAATGCTTTTGTTCATCCTTGCACCTATACTTTCAACAGGTAAGAGAAACATGCCATATCCTCCCTATAGGGATCAAAATTTGGGTGAAGTCCTTGTGCCACAACTGCAGGTATTCCAGATTCTAGAATCAATGTCATGTTAAGTAGCCTTTCTTTTTTCATATTGATCCTGACCGCAATAAGTGTTGTCAAATGTTCAAGTATCATTAGGGAACGGTCGATTTAAATTTGAACTGTAAATTGTGAGGGATAAATTGGCAGGAGGAAACCAGTAACTAAGCTAACTTGGAAAGTATAACAATTTGATACTTAAGATGTCATAAATAAACTACAGGGTATTATAACAGCCTGAATCAGCACATTTAGAATCAGTATCAGGATCAAGCATCAGCAATGAGAGTCAAGGTTTGCAATTTAAGGGTTTCAATTAAAAATGGAAAAAGGGAAAAAAAGAACGGAAAGACCTAGGACGATAACTACTTCACAAAATAAATGGGAATTAAACTGATTTGAAGTTAGTCTAGTATGAATAATAATACAGATAAGTTACCAACACAAAAATAGTAGAACATTCTAAAGAAATGGAAATGTCAATGCAGATGTCTAACAATTTAGATAAAAGTACAATCTAGCCATTTAGTGATTTAACATATCAAAAGTTTATCCCATTGAGCATTAAAGTTTGAAATTGACAATTTCAAAGAAAAGCTTTGACTTTGTGGGAGCACATCATGAATATTATGAACCTCTCATGGCACCCTTTTTGACACTTTATTTAGTGCGTTATGCACTACTTTATTCTGCACTCTTAAAGCTAGTTCCATCTGTTTCATATGATGTCAACAAGTTTCATTTTCCATTAACTGACACTAACATAAATCACAGAAGTACCTGAAGGACCAATGCCATCAAGATATCTACAGTGCGGATTCCACGCATACAGATCAACCAAATGGCCAAAACTGTTCAAACAAACCAATACACCACCGAATGATTTAAGGTAAATAAGTGTGTTATGCAAGCATGAACTCTCAAATCTTGTCAACCAATTTTGTTGATGGTAAAGAAGTAAATAATACCCAACCTGTCACCACCATTTCCATTTCTGTTGTCTATTGGATTTCCACCATATAATCGTCCTGGAATGGCATTTCCAATTGAGAAATGCATGATATCAACCTCAAATCCCTTGCAAGTCATGTTGGTACAGGTGTCAGATCCATCCTTGCAACCTCCCATCTAAACCAAACGAGTTTGTTGAGGTTAATAAAAAGATAATTGAATATAAACTTGCAATAAGACAAGTAAAGTGCATTATACAGGAAGACACTTACTCTGTGGTAGGTAGCATCATCACCAATTTGAAACATGAGAGCCACAGATGGGCATTTGCTGTTATCGCTGCAACAAAGAAACTAAACTCAATTTGATAAATCCATTTGAGGTCGAGAATTCTAAACTCAAACACCCCATTCAGCAAAGTCTTCACTCCAATAAATACAAACAAAAGAACCAAAAATTGGCTCCCCTAAATACAAACAAAAGCTATAGTTACGTATAAGAATCATAAAGTACAAGGAGTCTGAGGTAGTCATAGAAACATCTCAATTTGGTATTTCTCATAATAGTAGCCGTTCTAATTTATGAAACAAACACAGAATAAGCAATTCCAACTACAGCTTTTACCCATGAAATGTCACTAGTGATGAAACTACAGAAAGATATTGATAGTTCCAAACATTCAACTCAGCCAATTAAAATAACATCATAGAATCACTAAAATACATGACCAAAAATAAGCTATGGTCTGATTCCAAATCATCCAAAAGCAAGACTATGTCAAACATAAACTCAAATCCGACAACATAATCTTGAAAAAAATCAGATCTTCTCCTTTATCCATTACTTTCCAGAAACACCACTTACCCTGTCGTGTACGCATATTCCCCATCAACTTGCAACAAAAAGTAGATATTATGACCATCATGCACGGCCTGCGAAAAAGGATCTCACATTTATCTCAAAACACCACGCGACAAAATCTAACTTTATCCAGATTATCACCCATTTTCAAGACAAGCCAAATCCAATATATGGAAACGGAAAAAATAGATACTTTCAGTTCACATTTTTAAAGATTTGAATAAAAAAAACCTTAACGGTCATTTCGCCGCCGGTATACTCTTTATCAGCATCTGGGTCAAGGGCCGGAAGAAGAGGGAACTCGAAGCCGTCAATTTCCTTCCAATCTTCGGCGTGTCCATCGACGGTGACGATGCCGGGATTAAACCCAGCAACCACGGGAATCCCCGAGTCCGACCCGCATGTCCAGGGACCCGACTCCTGATGGGCGACGACCGGCGCGGTTAAGGCGGGGCCCAGAACCAGCAGCGCCAAAAGGGCTGGAAGCATTGTTGTAGAGAGGGAAGAAGAAAATTCCAAGGTAGACCGAGACTGGCTCTGGCTTTCTTGTTACTGAAATGCATCCCTCCCTCCGTGCTGTCGAATAAATTCGTGCCTTTGGGTGTTGACTCTCTCTCAAGCTGTTAAAATAATGGCACCGTCATTTGTTTACGAGCAAAGAAAGTAACTTTTTTTTTCTTTTTATTATATAATATTTTTTATGATCCAAATATTACGCACAGCACAGGATCTCTCTTTTTCCATTTTGGCACGAGGTAAACGACTCAGGATTTTCTTCTTTTTTTTATTAAAGAAAAATGCCGAAGCAAATTACAAGGTAATTACGAAAAAACAGGTTTTCGACTGATCATTGAAGAGAAAATTGTGACACGTAGAAGGTACAATATAAAAAAAAATAACCCCAATAACGAAATGATTTGTCTAAGAAGCCAGCCAATCGACACATTCATTACATTTTTGGTAGATATGTCGATAAATAACAAACCAATTCTTTTAAAGGAATTCGTGGATGCCCATAACTATAGGATCGGCAACCTGAGTACAGTGAGCAATAGAGATGAGTAGGTGGTACACCGCAAGCGAATCCACCTCTAATTCGATAGGGCTGATTAAAGATTTTCTACTTAGGAAACAAAAATAAGTAATCAGGTCCCGTGGTAAACTATGAACAACAAGAGTTAGAAAATGGTTCCCTTTTGAATCAAATCACTCTAAGACGCGTATGTACGTTGGGTCTTTGATGATGTTAGCGACTTGTGAATTATCTTTCTATACGTTGCCATATTTGACCAAAGTAGAGTTGCGATCTCCATCTAAATTGGAATTATGAGAATTTTGTAATTAAAAAAAGTAATGGTTGCTTCTAGGAGATCCTCGGGATGTCTAGATAAGCTATTACAGGCGTACTAATCGCAAACATTATGCAGTTGTTGAGTTAAACGTCTTGGACAGGTGGCAATTACATTAAAGACATGGTCGGTTCTCGTCGGCCGTAACGCGTATGGAAGGGGTTTCTAACATTTCATTTTCTTTTCATTATGGCCTGTTTGACATTAGCCATTGGCTAATTTTATTACTAAGCTAATATTTATGAATGACAATTATGGCCCGGCCTGTCTAGCCTGACTCAACTTGAGTTGACTTAGTCACGGATTATTCTTGAGCTAGGGTTGTCCTATTCTTATCTTGCTCGATTTATTGCCATCTTTATTATTATTATTATTATTATTATTATTGTTATTACTTTTTTTTCATATTTATCGAGTTGAAGTTTAGTAAAAGAAAGGTACTAATAAAAGATGACAAGATAAATAATTTGTAATAACTTTTGAGTACAATCATGCAAAATGCTCCACATAAGAGCATTTTTAAAAACAACAAATTTGGTTCAATTCGTCAACCTAATTAGTTGATTGTTAAACATAATTATCAAGTACTTGACTTGATCAAATAGTTAAATATTACTACTACTATTACTTTCTTTCTTTATATTAATCAAGATGAAATTTAGTGAAAGGAAAATAATAATAAAAGTAAACACAATCTTACAAAACGTTCTATATAAAAGCTTTTTTAAAAATAATATATTTAATTCAATTCATTAACCCAGTTAATGATAATTAAACACAATTATCACATGCTTGGCGTGATCAAATACTCAAATAGCTCTCAATCAAGCAAAAGGAGCTGATAAATTATTTACAGACCAAAGGCCTATTTTACAATACAACCGTTTCAAGGACTCAAGGTACTTTTATTCTTGTCTTGCGCTAGGTGCATTGTTGTTGGTTGGAAGAGGATAAAAGATGTTGAATCATGGAGTTTACAATTTTTATATCCAATATTTAGTATTCATTATATATACTATACTCATGTGAAACTATAATTAAATATTTGCAGCAAAATATAATGATTAATTAATTTAAAACACATTAATATTATGAATTAGAAACTTAAATAGTTTATTTATTAATCTTCATAATTTAACTTGTGAAACTCTATATTTATTATATTCTTATTTAACCAAGTCATTTAAGACGCATCGATATCATAACTAAGTATTGATCATATACTTTGCTGGACTAATGGTGATTGATAAATTAAATCCTTTTATGTTTTGATAATAATAAAATGTATAGAATTGGTTAAGAAATTATTTTAGGTGTTTTGGATAATCCACGATGGGCAAGATATAAATCATTAGCTAGATGGAAATAATCTTTGAACGTGCAAGAGACTTAAACATGAAGATCATGGGAAGATCTGATTAAATATATCCGTTGGAGTCAGCACAAGTCGACTATCATATCATAAGTCGACTAATAAATTAAGATTCATCAGATGGGGCTTGAAACAACTCGACTTAAATATTACAAGTCGACTACAAATCAGTCAGATAGCTGCACTAGTCGACTATCATGGCACTAGTCGACTGATCGAAGAGCTAAGTTGAAGCCTACAGTGAAAAATATTAATACTAGTCGACTATAACAGCACAACTAGTCGACTATCAGATGTAGTTGAACAAAATCTGATGAGTCAATCAACTACAAATGGAAAGGAAGAAATCAAGCAACGTCTAATAGCAATCAAGCAACAACTAGTAGACTTCTCCAACGGCTACAATCATCCTAGATTCTGCAAATAAATTGAGGAACATCAAGGGATCGAGAAGGGTAGTCCAAATCAAAGCATACTATTATTGTTCCATCAAATTGCTCTCATTCTACTGTTAGCTTGGTCTTAATTCCATTCATCTGTATTGAGAGTTATTATTTTCAATTTTCGATCATTGTTATTGTGAGTTGAGTGATTAGAGAAAAATCACTTATGAGGTAGGATTTGTGCCGGAAGACAAATCGATTGTAAGGGTAGTTTGAGCCGGAAATCAAGAGGTGTTATAAAAGTTCACACTGAATTAAAAAGTGTGCAGTAAAGTGATTTGCCAAATCCTAAGTGGGAGCTTAGGTAGAGGACATAGGTCTTAGCACCAAACCTCTATAAAAACAATGTTTGCTCTTCTTCCCTACTCTTTCCATTTAAATTTGTTTAAATTGTTTTGTGTGAATTAACTTCTAATTTTTTGTATAACTTTACGAAAAAGTTTAAAGATCTATTCAACCCCCCCTTCTAGATCGTTTACAAACAATTACTGCTCGTGAGGAGTTGTGGACTTTGAAGATTAAGGTTATTCCTTTTCCCCAATTTAAATTATTTTCCTTTACTCTAATGCTAAATAGTTAGTTAAATATAAGTTATTTAATTTTTCATGGGATAACATCAATTTTAAAACATTTAAAGAGGAATGGCTTGAACTTGAGCTTAAGTGTAAGTTAGATTAACTTTTTGGAAGTTTGGCCCAAGGAGAGACTACATTTTGTCCTGTGACTGACCCTCTATAAGGACACCAAGAAGTTAAGGAAGTATATACTCCTTCTCTACCTAATAGTTATAATGTTCATCATCAATTGTCATGCTATCTTGATCATGAGAATATAGATGAGACTAGTGGTCTAAACAATTGGAAAGAAGTGTGGAGAGAATCTACCCCGACCCCTCAAGCTACACATGATGAAGGGAGTGAGAGAAGAAGATGCAAAAGGGTTTTGGAGAGTGATAGTTTACAAAGTAATAAGAGTGCAAAAACTGATTTTGCTAAAAGGGTAGGAAGGTCTGCAGCAATGTATGAGAGGCTTGACAATATAATGCAATTGATTCAAGAGAGACAGAGAGCAACAATGGAGATGAATAGATCCATTACAAAAAATTTGGACACAATGAATATTAGTGCATCACAAAGTACTGGTGCTGGTGCATCACATCATGATGTTACAAATGCTTTGGGAAAAATATGTACTTTGCTTGGTTTAGAGATTGATACTCCTGAAATTTACTTTACTTGCATGTTGATTGAAGATCTGCAAAGAAAGTCCATTTTTTTTTTTGGTTTACCAAATGATACAAAGAGGGTTGAATACATAAAGTTTATGTAAGAGTATGACAAACATAAAAAACATTAAACATTGTTTCTATCTATCCATTACTATATTTAGTTTACTATTTTTATTATCTATGCACTTATGTTTACACATTGATTTTAAGACATTATGAATTTGGTTATCTTATCTTATTATATTATCTTATCTTGTTGGTAATCTATAATTTTATTATGTGTTATATTATTTATTTCTTTATATTTAGACATATGTGTCTTGTTTATTTACAATATAGTTTTACTTATTGATCTGTAGGTATGGATGATAATGTTATGTAAATTATGCAACTTTTGCAAATGAAGCAAGTTTTGGACGATGAGATTGAGTTTTGGAATTCGATGGCTTGTATAGTGGGTCATATTTGGGATTTGATGGCTTGTGAAGTGAGTCACATGAGTGTGTATTTTTTAACCATATATACAAGGAACTATGCATGGCTTCCTATCAAATAGGAGAACTATAGATGAATGAATTATTGAATGGTTATGAAAAAAGGTGTTTTAATACATTTAGGATGAATCAAAATACATTTCGTCAATTATCTATGATCTTGGAAAATAATTACGGTTTGAGACCTTCGGATATGTTGTCTATTTTGGAGAAAGTCGATTTATTTGCGTATGTACTAAGTAAAAGTTCCTCTAATAGAGATACTCAAGAGCGTTTTCAATATTATGGTGAAACTATGACTAGAGTTTCTAAAGAAGTTTTGACTGCTATAGAAGGATTTTCAAGGGATATACTCATACCAAAATATCCCGAATTCAAGGACATTCTTGTTGGCCCTTGAATTTTTTTTTTCATTGAAGTTAATCATGATTAAACAAATTATGAGATTTATTGGATTAACTATTTTTGGAGTTAATTATTATGTCAAGGTTAGTAGGATTTTATTACACGGATTAAGGGTGTTTTTGGCAAGACACTTACGGTTAAAAGAATATAAGCCTATAAGGAAGGGTAAAATAGACTTTTTAGGCTCATTAAGGGTAAAAAAGGGAAGAATAATATGTTGTATTGCTTGTTAAGAAGATAAAAATGTGAATTGAGAGAGAAGAACAAAAATAGAAGAGAAAAAAGAGAGTTTTGATGGAGAGGAGAGAAAAGAAGGAAAGATAGTTAAGGTTTCATCATTTCTTGCTTTTTAAGAGAGAGTTTAAGGTTATTCAAGAAGGGAAAAAGGTAGAGGAAAAGAAGAGCTTCCATTTGAACCAAAGATCTCTTCATTTGGTGAAGAATCAAGGTAAGATCATTTTGAATCTTTTAGATTTTTGGAAGGAATTTAGTTCATGGAGTTTAGAAAATGTATTGGTTTAGGAATTCTAGGATCAATTTTAGTGAATATGTCTTATGAGTTCTCCAATTTCAATTCCTATTGAATGGGAATTTTGTCTTTGATAAAGGGAATCAAGAGAGGCAAGAGGAGTAAGTCTAAAAGCATTTTTTAGCAAGTCTTTAAGCAAGAAATTCAAGGTGGTACATATTTATAATCAACTATTAGGCAACAATTTTTTTTGGAGCCCAACTATCCGGAGCATCCTAAGACATATGTAAATTATCCTCTAGGGTTATTTCCAGCAACCCTCATTGGCCATCATCCCATAAGGGTGGCGTGCCCACATCGGTCAAATATAAAAAACAAACTCATTTCTTTTATTTCGGAACATATTTTGGGAAACCTCAAACCTAAATTACAATTTGACTTCTTGAGAATGTTTGTTCCCCATTTTCTTAAGTTTCTAATGACACTAAGATTATTCAATTTGGTTGAAAAATCTGAAAGTTAGGGCCTAAACATTTTCAGACTATTATTAAACTGAAACAGTATACCCAACTTCCAACCAGACTTTGAAAGTCTTAGAGATTGAATTAAAATTAAATTCCTTATGATAATTTATAGTTTTATGTCTCTAGTTTATTCAAAAACAAAAAAATCATCTCATTTCGAGGTCGGATGATGTAGTTATGGTTGAAAGAATCAAATAAGGTTTTGTCCTAAATTATATTGAATCTATTTTGGGACAACTGGCATAAGTTTCTGTAGAGATGTATGATAAAGGTCATCTTAGGATGGTTTCGAAGAATAACTATAGATCTACAAATTTTATGAGACCTTGAAGATAGACAATGTCATCTAGAGGGTCAAAATTGAACCAGATGATAGGGTCAGATGATATCAAATGAAAGGTTAGACGATAGGCTTCAATCTAAGACCTATTTTGGGACAATTGGCATAACTTTCTCTAGAGATATTGGATCAAGGTCATTCTTAGATGGTTTGAAAGAGTACTTATAGATCTACAACTTTTATGAAAACACTGAGTGAGATTTGTTCATTTAGAGGGTCAAACTTGGACCAGATAAAAGACCATATGATTTAGTCTGAGATGTATCAGGTGATTCAGTCTATAATGGATCGGATGATTCAGTCTATAGTGCATTAGATGATTTAGTCTACAGTGCACCAGATGATTCAGTCTACAGTGCATTAGATGATTCAGTCTAAGATACATCAGACGAAGGTATTTCTACTGGGTCTTCCTCATATACCCAAAAGTTCTAAATCACTAACTACACTCTCCATAGCACCTCTACTTATAAAGATCATAACGCTCGACTCCGATGTCTAAAAATTTCATATTATATATCATTAGAAAGGTAGAAAGATAAGCTACAACTTTCTAGAAGACAACCTTGTCTAATTCAGCCTAAATTAATACAGTTTTCCCCAGAAGCTAGAACACAAATTTACCCTTATGAAAGACTTAAAAATTTTCCCAATTTTGCTTCCTCTAATACAACATCATTCTTAACCATTCAACTACCAGATTGACTTCATTATGTTAGTAGTGTGCCCTAGGCCAATGGATATTTGTGATTCATGTATTAGCATTATGACTTGTTAATAATATATTATGAGGTATTCCTTTCATATATGCGTGTATTTCGTTTATGTAATGTGATTTACATTCCATGAATGGTATTAGACTTATGTCATCAAGTATGTGACTTGATAG
>JANZLF010000004.1:7228359-7242574 GCA_026546835.1 Erythroxylum foetidum | reverse complement strand
CCACAAAAGTCACAAGTGACAGCCTTCTTATTGTTGATGTCTTTTAAGCTATTCCACTGCCAAGCCATATCTAAATTTCTGCCAGTAGGCTTCACCAATCCACACGAAGAAACTGTCGCAGACGCAGCAGAGACAGAGGCGGCAGACGACGGTACATCCCGTGGCTGAGAAGAGGATGACTCCATTGTGGGTGAGAGAGAAGGAGTAGAAGAGATAAGGAGTAGAAGAGAGAGGACGACGGTCGGCGGCTGTCGGTCGGTGAGAGAGAGAGGAACGTTAGAAGAGATGAGGAGTAGAAGAGAAAAGAGTTGGATCTAGTTCGGTCGTGTGGATAAGATAGGAAAAAAGAGAGTTAAAGTATTAAAAATAAGAAATTCCGTATTTACCCCCCTCCCAAAACAACCTTAAAGGTCAACTGGTGAGGGCTTAACCGGCAGAATGAAATAGCGGCCGCTATAATCCGCGATCTGCCGCAAATCGCGGCCGCTTTAGCGCCACTTTTACCGCGACACCAAACCGCTCCGCTACAAGGTTTCTGTAGCGGATAGGCGCCGCTCCACTCCGCCGCGATAGCGCCGCGATCGCCCGCTATTAACTACTTCGATTTTCTTAGTTGTTGAAGTACATTTAATCTGTTTATTGCTGCCAAATTAGCTGATACATGAGTGAGATGTAGTTGTTGAGCCCTTCAACTGCTCATACCTGTTTGGGCCTTTATATAGTTAAAACTTAGTAGAATCTACACAATGGTTGAAATAAATGATGAAAGGTAGCCATGCTGTGGTGAACAAAAAAAAAGCAAATCTTAAAGTCATTGTTGTTCTGGATCCGAATTTGGTGTTTTTTTTACTGGATTTTTTGGAAAAACTTATTCCCCTTTTGCTTCTTGAAGTAGTTTATTTTCGTAATTTAAGTATCTTTTACTTTGGTTACCATTTGTGCTAATGAGTCCTAAGATGTATGGTTTGACATTCTCTTTTGCATAAGTTCCTGAGCATTTATATTTTCTTGCATCTTAGCAGCTTCTGCATAGGTATTGATTCTGATAATAAATATTTTGAATTCTTATAGGGCTTTATGAGCTTATTCCATTTTACAAGGGTGAGAATACGGTATTTGATGTTTCTCCTCCGGTAATGTCAATTTCTGTGGAACATCAACATGTAACAGTAGCCCAAAAGTTCCAGGTGAGATATTGTCACGTTTATGGTTTGGAGTTGGACAGTTTTTCCTTTGAGATGTTATTTCAGCATTGTTCTTTATCTTTTTCTCCTAACCATTTGGAATGTATAAAATGCATTGTATCGCAACTATGTTCTATAGCTAATATCTAACGGGTAGGAATCATAGTTTGTCTTGTCATTTTATTTCGGTGTTATATGTTTTGTGTAATGTCTCTCTTGAAGCAGCAATTTGGATAATTTTTGACTAGCTGATAGTACAGCAAATCTTTTACTTTGTGCCGCAATTGCTATTTAAGCTGAAATAACTTTGTCATCATGACTTGGCTCAATAATATCATCAACCTTAGTCCTCCAAATTTTATGATACACATCCTAATCAAGTAGTGTGCTTTTAATCTTCTTCTCTGTATAGGTCACTGGATTTTCTGTTGCGGGCCGCGTAGTTGATGGAAATGAGATGGGTGTAGAGGGTGCCAAAATTATTGTTGATGGTCATGAAAGATGTATCACCGATAAAGAAGGTTATTACAAGCTTGACCAGGTACTATTCCATCTATGATATGTATACCGGGGAGGTGGTTGTTTTGTGATCATTCAATTCAGTTTGATTTCCTGTTTATTTTCTTACAGTTAAGTGAGGCTAGTTTATGCGTCTCTCTGTATCTATTTACTGTTTAGCCATGATCTGGAGTGTTATGATGCATAATTTCTTACATGCCACCTTAGTCAAAATTAATTTGCCAATTTATTCAGTAGGATTTCAGTGTCATGGAACACGCTTAAGGACTATTTTCTTCATAACATTACCTACTTCACATAACCTAAGTAAAGGTATACAAACTATACCATTATTCAACTTCAAATTGTTCTCTTTTCTATGCAGTAGGAGGTTGGAAATGGTCCTACATAGGGAGCAATCTATTTCAGTCTAAGAATCTTAAGTAAATCACCATTCTTCCTTCTTGCTGTTTCTTTTTCCTTCGCCTTCTTGGTGGAGTGTTTGTGGTTTGTAATGTACAAGAGTTGAACAATCTTTGGCATATTCTTAATGACCTAGAAGTTGGCCTTTACAACTTTGTAAGTGACTGGATTGATGTCTTGTTGCCTATTGAATAATTCTGTCCTCTGGGGATATGTGATCTTTGAGATGTTGTTCCCAGCCAAGTCACTATGGCATTATTACATGCAATTCGTTTTCTTCTAATAGGGTTCTGACTTGTTTGTTGTGTTTAGGTTACTTCAAATCAATATACAATAGAAGCCAGGAAGGAGCATTACAAATTTGATAATTTGAAGGATTATATGGTAAATTATCTGTTGAATCTTGAGACTTTATATTGGCTGTGCATATCATTATTAACGTGTTCATACACGTCACTAATTATTAGATTGATTCTGTGCATAATATCTTTCATTCTCTAACTTTGTACTCTGTATTAGGTTTTGCCCAATATGGCTTTGATTACAGATATTAGATCGATCTACTATGATGTATGTGGCGTGGTTAGGATGGTCAATACTGGCTATAGAGTGAAGGTATTCTACCTATCTCTACCTCTCTTCCCCTCCTCCTCTTCATGTTATTCAGCTGGGAATATTTTGTGGAATATACAATATATCCTTTATGAGCTCTTTTCAATTTTTATGTTTGCTGATGTATTCGTTTGAATGTGTATATAGGTGGCTTTGACTCATGGACCAGAGAATGTTAAACCTCAAGCAAGACAAACAGATGCTAACGGAAATTTCTGCTTTGAGGTATGGTAATCAAAATAGTGATGAGAAACACTTTTAGCTATATGGAGTTCCATTGATAGCTGTTTGCTTCACAGAAAAGATAAATAAGTTGATATGACATATCCTGAATCATTTAGATTTTCAATATTTTGAAATTGTAAATCTGCTATTTTTTTGAACTTATGAAATTCGAGAATACAAGTTGAATGTTTTATACCTGCAATTTACTTATCAAGACTTTTTTCTCAAGCATGTAATTCTTGCTTGTAATCTTCCGTTTCTACCGAGATCATTCAGTTTAACATATTAAAAACTTTCTAAAATATCTATTTATTCTTTTTGGTTATTTACAGGTTCCATCTGGTGAATACCGGTTAGCTGCTTTGCCTGCTTCACCTACCACTGCTACTGAACTTCTGTTTTTACCTCCTTATATTGATGTTGTAGTAAAGAGTCCAGTACTAAACGTAGAATTTTCTCAGGTAACATGCCACAGTATGCCACAAAACTTGAAACCTTTCGATATAAGTTCACTTTCATTAATTTGGTGATGTGATTGCAGTTTCTTTGGTATGTAGTTTCTGGCCTTGTCTAGAGATAATATTCCAAGCAATCCACTGTTCTTGGCTACATAGCATGACATAAACACAAAGTTTGATATTCATTTTTGAGAGAAATGCTTATTGTTTCATCAAGGATAGACTAGCTTGTTTCTCTGGGATTCATTTACTGCTTTTGTGATACCTATATGAGGCTTGTATCTTTTCATCCAAATTGCTTTTCTTTTACTTCATATCCTGTTGTCAAAATTGCTCGTTTTTACTCAGCGATATACTTTACTGATTCTTTTTCTTATAATGAAGGCCCTGGTCAATGTGATTGGTTCCGTAAATTGCAAGGAGAAATGTGGCCCATCTGTTTCTGTCAGACTTCTGAGTTTGTCTGGTAAAGACAAAGAGAGGAAGTCTGTCTCTTTGACAGATGCGAGTGATGAATTTGTTTTTCCAAATATCTTACCTGGAAAATACAGGCTTGAGGTTTGGGTCCTTTAACTTTTGAATAAAGTTTTCCTTTTCTGAATAACAACTTCAAATTCTCTAATAACTTTTGTAGTTTTTTTTTTCATCTCCTTCAATTTTCTGAAAGTTGTTAATTACTGTGTTTTCTTCTGCTAATAAATGTGTCCTTGTTTTTTCAGGTCAAATACAATTCCTTTGGAGCAATGCCAAGTGAGGATAATTGGTGTTGGGAGCAGAGCTTTATTGATGTGGATGTCGGTATTGAGGATGTTAGAGGGATTGTATTTGTTCAAAGAGGTTACTGGGTGAATGTCATCTCAACCCATGATGTAGATGCTTACATGACTCACCCCGATGGTTCTCCAATTCCTTTGAAAATTATGGTAGTTGTTGTCTTGAAATTCAACTTTTAAGCCACAAATTTGATGCAAACGATTTTAACCTTGTGTGTTATTTGATATTTTTGGTTTATGAACTACAGAAGGGTTCGCAGCATTTATGTCTTGAATATCCGGGAGTGCATGAACTACATTTTGTTAACTCGTGTATTTCATTTGGGAGCATGTCAACAAAGATTGATACGTCAAACTTGATGGTGTGGTTCCCTATAAAGTCTTGTGGTTCTCCTTTTTTCACTCTCTCTCTCTCTCTCTCTTACTCAAACTAGTATTTGGCTTAAGAAATATAACTGCTCTTGATTTTTCTTTTCTTTTTCCTTAAGAAAATTTCTTATATTTGTAGCCAATCCATTTGAAAGGAGAGAAGTATCTTCTCAGAGGACAAATTATGGTTGACTTAAGCTCAGCTGTTGTTGCTAATGAATTACCTAATAATATCCCCATTGATATTGTTGACGGTGAAGGGAGTGTTATTGACAGTACAGCTGCCACCATTGCATCAAGTGCAAGTGATCAAATGCACTCAGCTGTATATGAATACTCTGTGTGGTCTACTCTTGGAGCGAAACAAATATTTATTCCCCAGGACTCGAGGTATATTCTGGATACTTGGTTTCGTTTCCAAATTCCCCAGTTTGCATGCACTTTGGTGCTCAGGTTAATACGTTCAGTTTTCTTGTATGTTTCTTGGAAATTCACCTTATACTAGTCTCTGTTTCTTCAGTAAACTTTCACCATTTTAATTACTGTATGTTTAGATGTCTAGTTTTCTTTTGTTTTCGTGAATGTTGCTACTTTTCTATAACAGCATTATTTATTTGATCACTGCTCTATTTAACTTTTTTCCAGAAATGATAAAGAGAAGATCTTGTTTTACCCGAGAGAGCATCAGGTAGTATCAATGGTTATTTTAATTTATGTGTTGTTATGTGATTTGTTGTGTTTAAAAACTTGTTCTTTGTTTAATTAGGTCATGGTGAAAACTGATGGTTGCCAACCTTCACTTCCCTCATTCTTTGGTAGACGGGGGTTGTATTTAGAAGGATCAGTCTCTCCTCCTATTTCTGATGTTTATATCAAGATCGTTGCTGTGGAAGATAGCAAGATTACTCCACTCAAGAAGGGACATACAGCACTTGAGACTACCACTGGAGTGGATGGTCATTTTGTTGGAGGGCCGCTATATGATGATATAAGTTACACTATAGAGGCTTCAAAGGTTTGGGAGTATTTGTTTTTCACATTAGATATCGCATACTTTGTCTTCGTCTGATTTGCCAATGTTCCTAAAGCATGTTACTTTTGGAATATGGCACTGGATGCATTTTTTTTCTTTCTGTTGAAATATATATTTTAATCAACTATACGTCTTCCTTAATAAGGCTCTTGATTTCCCTATTATTTATGCAGCCTGGCTATCATCTTAAACGTGTTGGGCCTCATTCTTTCTCCTGCGAGAAACTTGGCCAAATTTCTGTACGCATATATTCAAAAGATGATGCTAACGAACCCATTCCTTCAGTTCTCTTCTCACTAAGTGGTGATGGAGGATATAGAAATAACTCAATATCCGGTGCTGGTGGGACATTTTTCTTTGATAACTTGTTTCCTGGTATTTTCTACCTGCGTCCTCTGCTGAAGGTAAAGATTTAAAGATTCAAGTGTAATTATGTAGCAACGGCTCCGGTAATACATTTTTACAAAGCCTTGGAATTAAACTAGTTGGTTGACAATCTGATTTCCTAATCAGCTGTAGGATTCGTGCCCACGGCATGTCTTTTTGTACTTAAAGACATTTATGATTGGATAAGACTGATAATTCTGGGGCAGATATTTGACCATATCATTGGGAGTTTCATGTGTTGATAGTTTGGAATGTCTTTTTGCCTCTATTACCTTGTTTTCTGCTTCACTTATATGTTTGATTAATCTCCATCACAATTGGAATGGAATATTTACAGAATCCCCATAAATAGGATCAAACCCTATTCCATGGTATTTACCTTTGTGTCTTTAGTGATGGAATTTGGAGTTACTTCAAGTCAATTTTCAATTAGGCTGAAATACTTGCAACTTGCTGCCAATTTTATATTCTAGTTAACACTCTGTAGAGCATCCAATTGCATTTTCAGTTTAATCTCATCATGGACCTTCTCTTTATATTCTTCTTTGTCTTCCTCTTTAATTTGAGAATTTGCAGTCTACAAGGAATTTGAAAAGGTGTGGGTTATATGCCAAACCTATGGCTATTGTTTGTGAGTTCATGCAAAGGGTTACTTTTTGTCTTTGTAGGAGTACGCATTCTTACCTTCAGCAGAGACAATAGAACTTGGTTCTGGGGATTCTGTAGAAGTTACTTTCCAGGCTACCCGTGTTGCGTACAGGTCATACATAGGCCTTTTCCTTAATATTTAATTTCATGGTTTTCATTGCTAATTGATACAAGGAAATCTTCTACAGTTTATGTTATATACTCTTTTTTCCTATGGTACAAAACTTGATTTGAAATTATTTTTACATTAATGTTTCAACATTGTTAAATCTTTATTATGTGAGTACAATATCGGACTAAATTAAATTTTCAACTGCACATATGTCTTCATTTGATCTCTTTTAAGGGACACAAATGTCTTTTTTCCATTGCAGTGCAATAGGTGTGGTCACTCTTTTGTCTGGTCAACCAAAAGAAGGTGTTACAATTGAAGCCAGGTCCAATTCAAGGGGGTACTATGAGGAGACAGTGACTGATTCATCTGGAAGTTACAGGCTGAGAGGACTTGTTCCCAAGGCAACCTATGCCATTAAAATACTGAAAAAGAATGGCCTGGGAGCCAGAATTGAGCGGGCTTCACCGGATTCAATTACTCTTAAGGTCATTGTATATGGTTTTCCCTCAGTTTTTGGCAAAAGTGGATTGTTCTTAAGACTGTCTCACACTTTAAAGCTTCATTGGATTCAGTTACTGCTAAGGTCATTCTATGTAGCTTTCCCTCATTTTTTGACAAAAATGGAACTCAAGTTTGTCTCACAGTTTAAAGCTTCAGCGTATTGCTATAAGGTCAAATCTATATGGTTTTCCCACATTTTTTTGACAAAAATGTGATGGTCTTAAGTTTGTCTCACTTTGTTCTGTACCTCATTTTCTTAAATTCTCCTGGTGTGAAGTTCCTAATATTCATAAGAGCACTGTAGAATATTCATGTTAGTGGCCTGTGAAGTATCAAAATGTCTGTTAATAAGTACAGCAATTCATAAATTAGAATGGGCACCTTGTTGATTGCAGGTGGAACATGCGGATATCAGGGGGTTGGATTTTGTAGTCTTTGAGGAGCCAGAAATTACCATTTTAAGTGGCCATGTTGAAGGGAAGAGGTTGAGAGAATTGCATCCACATCTACTAGTCGAGGTCAAATCTGCTAGTGAGACGTCGCAGATTGAGTCCGTCTTTCCATTGCCTCTGTCCAAGTTCTTCCAAATCAAGAACTTACCAAAGGGTAAACACCTTCTGCAGCTGAGATCAAATCTCCAATCAAATACCCACAAATTTGTGTCAGATGTCATTGAGGTTGACCTAGAGAAGGACGTTCAAATTCATGTAGGCCCACTGAGGTACAGTTTTGAGGAGGATCATCAAAAACAGGTTGGTTATGCATCGTTGTCACAAATTTAGTGGGAATTTGTACATAATGGGATAAAGATGCATTCGCCTTTTATATACTTAAACTGAGATGTTTTCTCATTCCACTATTTGTTGTGAGCCTCTTGTGCATTGTCTTGACCAACACGGTAACGCCCTTGTCTTCTGCACACATGTTCCATGTGTTTCTCACATGCTGTTTTTTTTCTTTTTGAACTCTGTCTGTCCCTACAGGAGTTAACCCCGGCACCTGTATTCCCTCTCATTGTTGGGGTTGCAGTAATTGCCCTGTTCATCAGTATGCCAAGGTAGACCATTTTTACCCACAAAACACCCCATTAGTGAATCATATATGTTCTCATGTTTACTTCTTGATTTGTAGTGCTAATTGTGAAATTCTTTTCTGTTCTCTCTCATAAGATTGAAGGACCTATACCAAGCTACAGTGGGGATCCCAACGCCAGGATTCATGACAACTGCCAAAAAGGAGCCCCGAAAGCCTGTAGTGAGGAAAAGAACATATTGAAGTCTTCTGTGTGTTCCAGAAGATTTGAGTTCAATTTTTGTTTGTTTGTCGTTTCAAGTTCCTGATTGACAGAGGAGGTAGGAGCAAAGGGACGTGCTTGTATTGACAGCAGTAGTGTAGTTATCTTCCAGTTCTCCTTTTGCTGGATTTCAAGCCAATGCAACCGTAGATCAAAATCTTAATGTCTGTGAATAATTAGCTATCCTGGCTTTTTATTCTTTTTCCATTTTTCACTTTCATTCACATACTACAGAATATGATTATGGAAAAAGTCCCTCCCGAATTACCACCTGCTAGAGCATAGTTTAGGTTTAAGTAGCTACTACTAGCTGTACTCTAGGTCTCACTAGATTGGAAAGCTGTAGCTGAAAGAAACAGTATGCAACTTCTAAGATTTTGTTTTCTTTTACATTTCCACTTCAATTATCTATTTTTGTTGAAAGCCCTATAATGAAGTTCTCCCAGAATCTGCTGGAGCATAATCGTCCTTAAAAGCCAATATGGCAATGTAAATAATATTTGATGGCTTTGGCAGATCAGCAGCTGCTGCATAACATGTTATTGGTGATTTCTATATAATGGAAGAGAGATTTTCTAAATCTTGCTTCAGCAGATAATGCTTAGACCCTTTATCTTGAAGATAAAAGATTCAGCTGGTCAAACCCTTCTGCAGTGATTTCTGGTCTCCCCATGTTCTTGAGACTAGTCAACAGATGTGGCTGGCCATAAACTTGTGTCTTGAACTCTTAGTAACCACTTACAGATTGTTTCGTTGCATAAACAAAGTCATCTTGCTCTACATCTTGCTCTTTAAATTTGCAAAATCCACGAGTCTCTTTGTTAAGAAATGATCGAGAGAAAAATATCTGTGAAATGTTAATTGTATTGAACTAACTAGTCACTGTACAAAAAGTTAAAGTATATACAACTATTATGAACTAACCCCGTAACTTAACCTCTAACTAGTTACAGTATGTACAGCTAACTCTCTACACTCTTTGATTTGGTGTATTCTCAAAAATAGTTCTTGGATTAATTAGCTAGCCCCTATAAATACCGATTCATGAAGACTGATCATTTCCACTGCAAAACGGCATAGATGTCTCGCAACTTGAAAACTTTGGGATACATATTCGTATTAGAATTCAGGAAATGTTGGTAGGCTGGTTGTTGATAGTGAGGTATTAGTGATAACAGAAGGGCGTCCACTTGAGGATGTTGTTGCCAAGAGAAAAATTGGTCATGGTCAAGATGCCCTCGGTCGCGTGGTTTTAACCTTATTAGTGGCCCTGCTCTTGGTCCGGCTGCTCCTAAAACAAAACAAAGAATAAGGGTTGTTTGCCTAAAAATCAAAATCACCTTCGATTATAGTCTGCTTTGAACTACACAATATGTACTAGTGTTTTTGTGAATAAATCATTACTTATATGTTGAAAAATATAATTATTTATTTAATTCCAATTAATTCTTTTCAATAAGAAATTAACAAATACTAAGTTTTATAAAAACTAAAATAACATACACTTATGTTCAGAACTGTAATAAAAATAATAAAATATTAGAAAAGAAAGTTAATACTATAACCTCTTTTTAAATAAAACGACGTTGTTTTATAATTTTAATTTTAAACAAATTGGTAGAACAGACCCATGGCCTGATCAATTACCATCAATATAATAAGAGAAAAAAATTGTACTAGTGTTGATCTCTAAATCATATATATTATTCCCAATTGGTGTTGCTGTATAAATCTCGAAATCATGTAAGGCAAGTTATAATGCATTGATACACCAAAATGTTGTGTTCTAAATAACTTAGCCCACGTGGCCCAATAGATGCGAAAAGATTAAAAAAAAACCAAATATTTGTGTTTAAATAACTTTCATCTCCAATTTAATCTGACCTTTTTTTTCACATTGATATCTTAAATATGATATTCAAATCTTTTGAATTATATTAATTCTTTTTGAACTTTTTTTTTCAGTTTTGCTATTTATGTTGCCTAAAATTATAAAAGATCACCTCTCGTTGAGACCTTGATTAGTTGGAAAACTACTTGAAATTTACAAAAGTGATTATAGATATATTAATATGCACATGTATAGTGTTAAAGAAAAATGGACATATTTTATTATAACTATGAATTGATTGAATATAAAGACTAACAAAACTTATAGTTTATTTAGGGTTTGAAAAAAATCGTCAATCTACTTATGTCTTTTTCATTTGCAAAAAAGTTTTCTTTTAATATAAAGACATTTTTACTAACAGTTCTAATTTCTGTAAAATGTTGTATGTTGATGAGAGTTTTAAGAGGTCTTAAAATTATTATTATTTAATATAATCACAATATAAAAATATGTCTAGTTCATTGAAAGAATATATAGAATAAGGTTCCAATAGTCCTATAATGTAATATGATAACAATGAGACTATTGTATAAGCAAAAACACCAAGGTTTCATTAATAGTTTAAATATATACGCCGAAAGCTTTACTTAATCACATAGATAGTGGAGCGAAAAAACATAATATTAGAGCGAGTTCTTATTAAAAAAATATTGTACATCTTCTCACTAAGCCATTGTCTCAAAAGAGACATGCTCATACGGATAGTTATAGTATTAGATATATAGGCAATTAGCTTTAGTGTAAATAGAAGATTGTTAGTTTATATGTTTGTAGACAATTCCTTAGTCTTGATTCATATTTTCTAAGTTATTTAATTAACAAGATTTGCTTAGCAAACTATAAAAATTATTTTTTCATTATAATTGTGATTCAATTACGATTAGTTTCTTAACAAATAATTGCATCGAATGACAAAAAATTAGGCTATGATAGTAGTAAGCATAACTTACTTTTGCTAATCTTTCTCCCACCTCCAACATTGATGCATTTATTATGAGTAGGTAAATTATATATCTCCAATTCTTTATGATTGACTATGCTTAAATACACTTCCTTTTAACAATATGTTGCCTTCTTTTATTGTATTCTTATTAATAGTCTCTCATATTTAAGGACTAAAACTTTGGATACATGTAAGAGTGATTCAATATTTGTAGTGTGAACATTCACTCTCAAGTACAAAAGTAAAGGTAAGGAAGAAAAAAGGAAAATTTTCAACTTAATTTCAATCCTTTATTTTTCTTTCAATTTGTATTAACTTCTTATGATCAAAAACTAACTTAAGAATTAGAACCCTAACACCATTATTACTTTTAACATTATATGCAGGAGTTTATTGACACATTAAAGACAAAAGATACATATCTACACACTATTAAATTGTGCTTATGTCACTTAGGCTACACAACTAACCAAACATCCACACCTTATAGACATAATAAAATGCTAACAAATATAGTATAGTTTAGGATTTATTTGATCATCAACATGATTAGTCATCTTAAAATTTTATATTAAAATGGTTGCATTTTTCAGGTCAACTTTAATTCGATCTTCTATCTTACACACTATATTCAACCATTGCCTCCTTTCTTCTTCTCATTTATATCGATCACCTGATTTTCTATTATGACACGTGTAATGTATGTAATTGAGATAGGTGTAAAAGGTGAAAAAAATATTATTGATGGTCATGCAATATATATCCCTGATAAAGAAGGATATTACAAGCTTGACTTAGTGCAATTCCATCTATGATATAAATATCCAAGCTTATTGGTTAGGGGTATTTATTTCATGATCATTCAACTCTTTTAGTTCCTATATTTGTCTGCATGCTAGGTAGTTTAATATTAAATATAACTATCATTAATTTTTTGGTGTGATTGTGGTTTCTTACCTATTTAGTTTGTCTTTGACTAAAGACCATATCTCAAGCAATTGGGTGTTATTAGCTACATAGCATGGCACGAATATAAAAATTTTGATATGAATTTTTAAGTGGTCTTAATTGTTTCATCAATAACCTACTACCTTCTTTCTTTGGAATTCATTTACTATGAACTACAGATAGAGACAAAGATGAAGCTCTCTATATTTCTATATGTATCATCCAATGTACAATCAAGTATTTATCTATAATGAGCCAAACTAAATAAGGAAGAGATCCCTAATTTTATGCAATCTATTATACAATAATAGTAATTAGTTGACTATTAGATGTAGAATCAAGGATGAGATTACCGTTAACACCCCCCTCAAACTCATGGTGTCATGGAAGATAAGAGCTTGAGTTTGGGAACATGATTTACAAAGTGTCAAAGTGGATGTGACTTTGTGAAGATGTCTACAATATGAGAGTATGATGAGATATGAACAAGCTATATACTGACTTCGAGAATATGATGTCAAAAAAGATGAAAATTGTTGGACCCCGTCTCCGAGGCCCAACAGTCGGAAGCACACGAGCATAGAAGGCCCAAAACCGACAAAAAACCGACCACAAGTTGTGGGACTAGCAATTGGAATAACAGATCGGCTTCTTAAGGACATTTATTCCTCATGGTCTAACGATTCTAACGCCACTGAAATTGCTCAATTTGGATTAGAAATGAAGGAGTTATGGTTAAAATACTATCTTAAAGAAAACAGTGAAAACTAACCCTCTACCGACTTCATATCAAAATTTGAAAACTTTAGAGGCTAAATTACCGATCGGTTCCTTCATAAAACTTGTAGGTTTATGTCTCTAGTTTAATTTAAAATAATAATCGCCTCGATCCGAGCCCTATAGCTCAAGATATTTTAAAATTAGTAAAGTATATTCAGACTTGATCAGCCGACCTCCACACTTTGTTTCAAACCACCTTTTTCAATTTAAAAGCAATTATGGTAAATCAAGTGTAGAAAGATAGAAAATTTTCTTAGAAATCCATCGCTTCAAAAATGGGGTCAATCGAAGGTCTACACAAAAAGTTATGGCCAAAAGAAGGAAGAGGGATCGGTCGGCCAAAACCGACCCCCAAATGCCTCGGCTCGCCCAAGGCCGAGCGATGGCGAGCGTCTGGCGCTCGCCCGCATGGGCGAGCAATGGAGCTCGCCCATCGGTCGCCTGCATGGGCGAGCACTTGCCTGCATGGCGAGCGATGGTGCTCTCCCTAGCGGTTGCCCGCATGGCGAGCGATGGGCGAGCGCCTAGCAGTCGCCCTCGCGGGCGAGCGAGGCGAGCGATGGCGCTCGCTCGCCCGCGAGCGCTTGGCCAACCTGCTATGCGATCCGACCTATCTGACTTCTAACTCTTATAACTTTTGGCTCCGAGCTTCAATTTAGACACGGTCAGAGGCGTTGGAAAGCTAGAAGAAAAATCTACATTTTTCAAGAAGGACTCAAGGACAAGCTCGGCCACTAAGGGAAACAAATATTTACACAAAGGCCGATCGACTAGCTCCTCCTAAACAGTACCAGAACTTACAAACACCATAACTTTTGACCCAAAACTCCAAATTTAACAAACTTAGTGTCTATAGAAAGGTAAAAGAATTATGTACAACTTTTATGAAGATCACAGAGCTATATTCCAACTCCATAAGGGTAAAAAGTGGACTCAAAGCTGTGCCTGACAATCTACCATTTAGACAGCACCTGCATATAATTCTAACGACTCACACCTTGCAATCAATACCTCAAAACTAACTCATTACACCTCATGAACAAGCTCTACAGCTCGTCTAGCACCTTCAACAAGTCTAAATGATCCTATTCAACCTAAAACAACCCAGAATTTGCAGCACAACACAATATACT
>JANZLF010000004.1:7212787-7225012 GCA_026546835.1 Erythroxylum foetidum | reverse complement strand
TAATTTCTAGGAGAGGTTAAAGAACAACAAATTAATAAAATATGCTTAGTCAGGGTATAGGCTGAGATTGAACCGAAGAACCGGGTCCCTACCGAATTCCCCACATTTATCATTTTATTGCAAGTTTTCTTTATTTTGTTTTTATTAGTTAGTTTTATTTTATTTTCATCTTTAAAAATCCAAACCCCCCATTAGTGTAAACACTGATTAATTTTATTTCTTAAACTTTACACAAACTCTCTGTGGGATCGACCTAGACCCGTCACTGCTATAGCAGTAGTCTAGTTATTTTAATTTTGATTAGCATTATGACTGGGTTCCTGACACGGATGGTCTGATGAATTGGGAGATTTGACATAGAAGTGTCTTTATATGCTGACTGTCAAATTGCTTGCTATTACTGTGCTTCATTCCATTGCCTCTACTGTGACAGACAGTTTTATATTGACTGTGATATATTGGGCATATTGCATTTCATACACATACATGAACGGATAATAATAGTTGTGACCAGAGTCGCCACTGATACTGAAAAAGAGTCTCGAGCTCGAAGGGAGATAGTGCATACCCAGAGGGCTCTCCTACTCCCTAGATGCATCTACTGTATACTGTTACTGTTTAAGTGCTCGGTCACAACACTGCAATAAAATGGGAAAGTGTCACATATGCATTGCATATATACTTGACTAACTATTTGAAATGGAAAAAAGGCATGAGTGCCTTATTCAATTGCGATTTGCTTGTATGTAATGTTATGGTACTTCTAACTGTGTTATTGCAAACTAAACTGTGATTGCTTGTGTGCTGTGTTCTTACTGTGACGTGATTAAGTGATGCATGAATTGGGTGAACCATCGATGATAGTTCCTCACTGAGTTCGCAAAACTCACCCAAAATTTGCATCTATTTTTCAGGCCTTGAAGAGTACCCCGCTAGACATGGGAGTATGCCTACTGCAGGCAAGGGAAAGATAGAGGTCGGAATCAGTTCGAGTCTGCATTAGTGTTCCGTCAAAAAAATTGTTTTTTTTTGAAATCGCTGTAAAAGAATGCTCTGTATTTATAGTGACCCAATTTGGGTTATGACTTTTTGCGCAGTAAATGGCTATTGTAAATTATTGTTGACTGTTTGTAATAACTGAAAATGCTTCTTTTTACCGTGGGCTCAAGTTGTCTTCTGTTTTTCGCGTGAATGAATGTTTTAAAATACCAATATAAATATTTATACTAAGTTTCGTCTGACTGACTGATGTAGCACGCCACTCTCGCGGGGCACAGATTCAGATATCACCAACGATGTCGAGTTCGGGTCACGCGGGAGTGGGGTGTTACATTATTAGTCTCAGGCAAAGTAAAAAAGAGCCTCTATTTTATCTTTATGGTTAGAGATGCCCTGTGGCCTGACGGGCCAAGATAGGTTGGCCCATGACCTGACGGGCCATGAACTGGCCAAGCCAACTTGGCCCACCATTTTTGAAAAGAAAAACATTAAAAATGACATTGTTTTCAAAATAACGATAAGGCCACGGGTCGGGTCCCGTAGCCTGCTCATAGCGTACCCGTGGCTCTATCAACTTGGGTCAAAATCTGTCGAGACAGGCCCTTTTGGACATCCTTATTTTTTGTTCTTTAGGAGGGTCAAGAGTGAGTCCTCATAAAGAACAAAATGAGACCAAATAAGGATCTTTTTGTTGCTTTTTATAAGGATTAAGAGTGAAAAATAGGCCATATTTTATTCTTCATAAGAGTGAGCCCTAAGTAGGTGCCCTGTTTGCCCATGACCAGGTTTGGGGCTTTCACTAATACAAAAAATCTAGCTATCACATCTCTGAATGCAAAAAATGACTTTGACATAATTATAGACAAAATAATTCTTCCAAGCTCCTTAAGCCCTCTGCTACTACTACTGCTACTGTTACTGTTGCTGCTACTGCAAAAGGTCCTATAGAGAGTACTTCTCCTAAATGCTCTTTAAAAGATCTCCATGCTCTTCTCTGGCAACTTTAACTCGATTATGATACAATCTCCTTATCTTCCTTGCCTATCACATTAGGTATTTCATTGTCATGGTACTTTGATTATGTCACTTGCAATAATATAAACTTTAATTCCTCTATTATTGCATCTTCACAAATACTCTGCTACTACTACTACTGCTGCTACTACTGCTGTTGTTGCTACAGAGGGTCCTGTAGAAAGTACTTCTCCTAAATGCTCTTTAAAATATCTTCACACTCTCCTCTAGCAACTTTAACTCGATTATGATACAATCTCCTCATCTTCCTTGTTTATCACATCAGGTATTTCATTGTCATGGTACTTTGATTATGCCTGTTGCAATTATATAACCTTTAATTCCTCTATTATTGCATCTCCACAAACACCATTTATTCCATGTATTGGTCACATGTTGACAATTCTACTATGCATGTTTAAAGTATAGGCATGCCCAAACATCTAAATTAGATTTGTCTAATACCTTTTATGTTCCAAAATTATCCTTAAATCTCATATTTGTTGGTCAATTATGTGAATGTGATGTTGATTTATCTTTTCAAGTTATGACTATACTATACAAGATGCACAAATAGGCAAAATCTTTGAGATATAGTGTAAGCTTGAGTGACTATATGTTCTTATTTTCTTTCATGTTCTATTCAAAATTGTTGACGAGGATGTCACTTCTCATCTTTGACATCCTCTCATCTTTGACTTTCTCGTTTTGAACATATATCTGTTACTAAATTAAAATCTTTAATTTCTAGTGAGTCTTTAAGCTATACTAAAATCAACAATTGAAATTATAATTGTGTTTCATGTCAATTTTTTAAAAGTCATGCTTTATCTTTTTCTTTGAATAATTCTACTTCTTTAGCACTATTTGATATGATTCATTATGATATTCGAAGTCCTACTCTCCATAATATTATGAATGATTTAAGATATTATGCAAGTTACTTACACAATCATAGTAATTAGTTGATTACTAAATGCTTGAATCACGGAAGGGATTATTGTTAATATTTTCCTTTTCAATCGTGGGACGCTTTTATATAACCACCCAAAGTATTTTATTGTTGCTTTTGTTTGACTTCATATCCTACAATAGAGTTGCTCATTTTAAACCGAAATAGCTTCAGTGATTCTTTTAGTGTAAGGAATCACTAAAAACAAAGAGCAAATGACCTAGTTATATACCGGCAGCAGTAGTGTAGTTATGTACTCGATTCGTGTCCTTAAATTACATATAATCCACGTAGGTATATCCGTCCACGGGGTCTATACCGCCGCGCTCGTGGGTTGCTTGTAATTCTATTAGCTTCCTTCCTAATTCGGAGGTTATTTTCGTCAATGACTAGACCCGGTCCACGGGAAGAAGTGACGTACAGACGATTCTTCGCTGTGGTTACTTGCGGGACATCAGAATCACTCCCCTACCCACCAACCACCAAGAATCGGCCACGTCAGTCAAAACTCAACTCAATTGGTCGACAGATGATTCCTCAGCAGTATGTAGCCCGCATAGAATCACAGCCGCCAGAAGAGACAAAAAGCAAATACTTTGTTCTGTCCTAATGTCCGAAGTAAAAGCTTTGACCTTGAGCTGCCAGGTAAGGTATAGTATCCAACGAAATAACTTCTCTCTCTCTATCTTCCTTATCTTCGATCTCCAAAGGTCTCGTCTCACGAATCCCAACAATAGCTCCTGCAATTTCTTGCTGCCCAAACCAAAGCCCTCTCTAACCAGAACGCCAACACATTTCAGTCTCATTTAGACTGACTTGTATGGACCACGATGCTGGGATAAATTAGTTTAGCCGGAGAGGAGAAGAATTGGAGATTAGGTTTAGCATCGAATGGCTTCTACAACCCCTCACTGCTCTATCACAGCCTCTAAACCTTATCATCAAACCCATCAGTATCCACAAACCCAGTTCAACAACAACCGTCATGGTCAACCTCCTAACCCTCACCAACGCTGGACCCATCAAAAGGTCGCTCTCACCAAACACCCCCGTTCTCCGTCAACGAAACCTGCCTCCGCCACCCGTTCCCAGACCCATTCAACGTCCTTCCCCTCTCTGTCTACTAAGAAATCTGAACTCTCCGCCGATTTCTCCGGCCGCCGGTCGACCCGATTCGTTTCCAAGATCAACTTGGGTCGGCCTAAAATGACTTCGGGCACCCGACATACCTCTGTTGCCGAGGAAGCGCTCCAGCAGGTGATCCTGTGTGGTACGGACCATGTGGGTCTTGAGGATTTGTTGTTTAAATTCGAGTCCCAGCTTTGTGGCTCTGATGATTATATTTTCTTGCTTCGCGAGCTTGGTAATAGGGGAGAGTCTATGAAAGCTGTACAGTGTTATGAGTTTGCTGTGAAAAGAGAGAGGAGAAGAAATGAGCAGGGGAAATTAGCTAGTGCCATGATTAGTATCCTCGGAAGATTAGGGAAAGTAGAGTTAGCTGAGAATGTGTTTAGATCTGCTCTTGATTATGGTTATGGGAACACTGTATATGCGTTTTCTGCTATAATTAGTGCTTATGGGAGAAGTGGGTATTGCTATGAGGCTATAAAGGTTTTTCATTCTATGAAAGATTTTGGCTTGAAGCCCAATTTGGTGACATATAATGCGGTGATTGATGCATGTGGGAAAGGGGGCGTGGAGTTTAAGCGAGCAGTAGAGATATTTGATGATATGTTGAGAAATGGAGTGCAGCCTGATCGAATTACATATAATTCTATGCTTGCTGTTTGTAGTCGAGGAGGACTATGGGAGGCTGCGAGAAGTTTGTTTAGTGAAATGGCAGATAAAGGGATTGATCAAGATACATTTACTTATAATACACTTTTGGATGCTGTTTGTAAAGGTGGGCAGATGGACTTGGCTTTTGAGATCATGTCTGGGATGTCTGCAAAGAATATATTTCCTACTGTAGTTACTTATAGTACTATGATTGATGGGTATGCTAAGGCCGGTAGATTAGATGATGCAGTTAAATTATATGATGAAATGAAGTATATTGGTATTAATTTGGATAGAGTTTCTTATAATACTTTGCTTTCCATTTATGCCAAACTTGGTCGATTTAAGGATGCTTTAGATGTTTGCAAGGAAATGGAAAATTCTGGTATAAAGAAAGATGTTGTGACCTACAATGCCCTTTTGGGTGGGTATGGCAGACAGTGTGAATTTGATGAGGTTAGGAGAGTGATTGAAGAAATGAAAGAAGAAGCTGTTTCCCCTAATTTGTTAACTTATTCAACATTGATCGATGTTTATTCCAAGGGTGGTTTGTATGAAGAAGCAATGGAGGTTTTTAAGGAGTTTAAACAAGCAGGATTGAAGGCTGATGTCGTCCTTTATACCGCACTAATAGATGCCTTATGTAAGAACGGATTGGTGGAATCTGCTGTGTCTTTACTTGATGAGATGACAAAGGAGGGAATTAGGCCTAACGTTGTCACTTATAACTCCATAATCGATGCCTTTGGGAGGTCGGCAGCTGCTGAGCATGCTATTGATGATGTTGATGAAACCAATGAATTGGAAATTGAAATCTTCTTACCAAGTGGTATCAAGAAAGGAACTCTGAATGAGGTGGCAAGTAAAGGTGACAACCAGATAATAAGGATTTTTGGGCAGCTAGCTGATGAGCAGACAGGTCTCGCAAGGGTCAGGGGGAGGCAGGAAAATTTATGCATTTTGGGTGTCTTTCAGAAAATGCATGATCTGAAAATCAAACCAAATGTTGTCACCTTCTCAGCTATTCTCAATGCCTGCAGGTATTGGTTATTGTATATGTTTTTTTTTGCATTTCTATTTAATACTTACAGAATATGTTCTTATAAGGAATCATTGACAAGTTGAAGTTTAACATTTCTGAATTTCATTGCTTTGGGCCAAACATTTTGTTTCTGAACTTACTATGGTCTTGGATGTAATGTTCGACGGAGGAGAAGTCTGCATATATGAAAATCTAACCTGCAACTTGTAAGTTTGTAAATTAGGGTATGGCCTGAGTGGGATTTGATGAGGACTCTGGTATTGAAGATCTGTACTCTTTCTTTACTGTCAAGTCAAATTAGAGAGGCTCAAATGCAAATTCACTGCCAAAATAGTAATATAAGGCAATTGAGTTCAATTGCTCGGATTAATGGATTAAGTAGATGTGTAAATTGGAAACTCTAACTTGGGGTACATGTTTCTCAGTTGTGTTGATTTTGTTGCTTTTTGTTTGATGTAGTTGACGGCCAATCTGTGGCAGGATCAGGTTGACGGACTGGACTATTACATTATGTCTTCCTAATAAAGATTAGCTCGTGTATAAGTTTTCTATCTTGATTTTCGGGTGTATATAAGCCCAAATTTCGGTACTTAGTCCGCTGTTTGTTTCTTATTGTCCTCAGTGTTCAATTTACATCATTGCATTATTTGAATGGTCATTTAATTACAGCAATACCTATAATTATCTCTGGACTTCTGGTTGCAGTCGTTGTAATTCTTTTGAAGATGCTGCAATGTTATTGGAGGAACTCCGGTTATTTGATAATCAGGTCTATGGTGTCGCACATGGCCTTCTTATGGGCTATAGAGAAAATGTTTGGGTGCAAGCACAGGCCCTCTTTGATGAAGTAAAGTTGATGGATTCTGCAACAGCATCTGCCTTTTATAATGCTCTAACTGACATGCTGTGGCACTTTGGTCAGGTAGTTGCTAATATCTAACTCTGCTGAAAATTTCCTCAATAATGATAAACCGTGTTTCTCTGTTTCGTATGCTGAAAATTTCCTCAATAATGATGAACCATGTTTCTCTGTTTCATGCATCTTTCAGTTTTTTTTTCCACGAGAAGCTATCCAATTTATCTTTGTTTTTAGAAACGAGGAGCCCAGCTAGTCGTGCTTGAAGGAAAACGTCGACAAGTATGGGAGAATTCACGGTCTGATTTTTGTTTAGATTTGCATCTGATGTCTTCTGGTGCTGCACGAGCAATGGTTCATTCATGGTTAATGAATATACGTTCTATTGTGTTTGAGGGCCATGAGTTACCACAATGGTTAAGGTGTGTAAAATGGTTGCTTATGTCTTTGTCAGTTATTATTTTCTAGCAATTCAGTTTCCTTTATGGAATTGAAAGGGAAAATTTTGAGCTCTTCTTCTTCAGCATTTTGACAGGATGGGGCAAGCATAGCAAGGTAGTTGGTGACAGTGCATTGAGGCGAGCAATTCAGGCACTTCTCACTGGCATGGGTGCACCCTTTTGGGTAGCCAAATGCAACTTAGGTCGATTTATATCAAAAGGACCTGAGGTTGCTTCCTGGTTAAGAGAATCTGGCACAGTGAATGTGCTTGTACTTCATGATGATAGAAGTTATGCAGAAAATATGGTGTTGGATCAAATTTCCAATTTGCAGACGATTCCTTTGTAATTGTTTGTGTGGTGCATGCAAATTTTTGTCAACCTCTTTAACCTGTAATATATGAAAGATCTTAGAAGGCTGCCTTCCAGTCTCTCTTTCGTCTGCACATAGTGCTTAAATCCTTTATCTTCAAGATGAAAGATTCAACTGCTCAAACGTCGACGCCCTGATTTATATATATTGCATAGAACAGCTGCACTACATACCCACATTTTCGGACAGCTCACACTCTGAAGGTACTGCTATTCCGTTATAGATCGGGCGTGCTGGAAGTTTTGCTAGTTAAAATGTTTATTGTTGTTTCGTCTCCTATTTTTAAAATTGAGTTCCTAGAGGGGTGAGTTCCTCTGGACCGTGACTATCAACGAGGCCTAGGTTGTGTGTCTTACATTCTTGGGACAGGGGGATGGTAAACGGGGCTCTGGAGCCTTGATTTCGATTTGGAAGTAGACTTGTTAAGGTTGGATACGGCGTTGCGTATCCAAGCGAACATGGGATGTGTCTCCGACTAGCTATATAAGCTGGTTTTTTTTTTAATCTGTGATGCGAAACAGTAAGGGTATCTGGCTGGTGGGTTTTAAAGTTTACCTGGGTGTGTATTCAAACATCTAAGTTGAGATGCAGGCTTTGCGGTCCAAATTACTGCTCGCATAGAGAGTAGGGTATAGGATTGTGGAGAGTGAAATGGATACTCAAGTGGTGATTGACCTTATTAATCACCTATTAGGTGTCTGATTTTGGACATACCCGAATTATTAAGTAGGCGTTAGTCCTACACCTACTGACTGCAACACATCTTGAAGGCAGGCAATTTTTGTAGCCGACCCTCAAGGACCTACTTCATGTTCTATCTGTCGACGCCAGCGGTGTTGCTTTCCCCAGAGGCTATCCTACCACTTAGCTACTGCTCTTCTTGTTAACCCAAAAAAAAAAAGATATTACTTCAAAAAATTAAATATATTATTTTAATTTAAGTTTTTAGAATTTTTTTGTTAATTTTAAGTTTTTTAAGATTAAAAAATATCATTTTAAGAAGTGAAATTAAATTTGTCTCTATAAAATGATTCTTACTATGAAATTTTCATGTAATCATTTTATAGAATCTAAGATTGAATTGCAAAAACGTTTGCAAATTTTATGTCTAACGTTTATACTTTTTTAATCATTTTTATCTAAATTTTAAAAGAAAGTACTTTTTTAAAAAATTAAAAATTAAAAAAAAATTCGAGAAGTTTAAAAATTATGGGATTTTAAAAATTTTTCATAAATTAAGTGAGACGTTTATGCATTTTATCCTTTATTATATTAACATCACTACATAAATTAAGTGAGAGGTTTATGCCTTTTGTCCTTTTTATTATATTTAATATCACTATTAACATTTTCTTTTTTCTACTAACTTTTTTTAACCATTCCAATTCTATTTTATAATTAAGGTTTAAATCTTTATAATTTATTATTTATATGAACATATTTTTAATTAATTTTTTTGTAACATTTCATATTTTATTTGAATATGTTTTTAAATGAAAATTTTATTCCATAATAATCATCTGAATTTTTTGTATTTTTCGAATTTTTTTGCTTTATTTAAATATAATTTAATCAAACTTTATATTAAAATTAAAATTTTCTTATACAAATATTATAATTCTTTTTAAGATATTAAATTTTTTCTTATATTTATATCTCAACTTTAAATATTAAGACTCTAGGTTACAAATTATATTTTAATATCTAAACCATGACTACATGAAAGTTTTTTTTTTTTTGGACGAAAGAACAAGAATATCTACGATAAAGAAAGGCTAAAAGCTAACCCAAGCCAACAGGTTTACCCAATACACCTAGATCCTACGAGTCTTTCCTTATCAAAGACATCACAACAAGATTGTTCGAAACGTAAAATAGCACTTAAACAAGAAGGGATAGTATCCTATTGATGGAGGTTTGCATGTAATAAGGCTACCCTTGCTAGGGAATGAGCCGCCTTATTAGTAATCCTACGCGTTCATTGGAAGGACAAATGGAGGAAGTGTCGTTGAAAAGTATGACAATCGAAAGACAACATACCGATCTCTGAAAAATTAAACGAGAGAGTTGTGATTGCTTGAACCGCCTGTAAACAGTCCGATTCCACTATAACATGACCGATTTGTTTGTTTTTCAACCACGAAAGTGCCTCTCGTGTCGACATTAGTTCGGCAATAACTGGATTCAACAAAGACGCAGAGTGGCCCAGGAACGCAGCAACAAAACAACCCCTTGAGTCGTGAAGTACCGCACCAAAACTCGTCACTTTCTGTTCTTTAAAAATGGCCGCGTCAACATTACATTTGAGAAAGCCGTCCAATGGTTTACACTAGCCTGATATACTAGGATGTGACCTATTATCTAGTGCAGTGACCCTCTCAAAACATTGTCGTGCGTCCTGCCAAGATTTAATAAAATTATCAGCGAAACTAGCAATCATGTTGGGGGAGACAATCTTACCTTGCTAGACTCGAAGATTACGGTGATACCAAATGCTCCAAAGAAGAGTTAACACTTGAGTTAACGTGGATATCGGCATGGTTTCTAGAATATGCCCAAGCATGTCGTCGATCCCTTGACTCAAAACATGCAAATTCGCCAGCATTCAACTGTCTTTTGCGATATTGCATTCCAGAAGCACATGGGTCAAATCTTCTTCGTTATCACAGGCATCACATACAGGAAGAAGCATCATGCCCTTTCTCAGTAGACGAGCTTTACAACGTAAAAATCCCCGAAAACATCGCCATGTGAAGTCTTTAACCTTCGGAGGGATGGGCAAACTCCACAAACGATTCCAAGGTTTGCCCACTAGAAAATTATCATTATCTGTAAGAAATTTACAAGCAAGTTGGTAACCATATTTAACCGAATATCGCCTGTCCCTGTTATGATGCCAAATCAGTTGATCCAAGGGTTTTGTAATCGCAATGGGGATTTTTGAAATTCGTTCGACATCAGACGACATAAGAAGTCCTTCAATCAGCTGCTCGTCCCACCTCGATCCCGACTCATTGAAAAGTTCGCTCACTTTCATGTCCTCCAATTGTGGAATTGAAGGGGAAGTGATAAAGAAATTATCTGCATCATTAATCCACGGGTCCTTGAAAACCTGAATAGAAGATCCATCTCCAAGTCTCCACCAAACTCCATGAATCAGAATATCTTTTGCAGCAAAAATACTTCACCATATAAAATGTTCGGCCCCAAATTTTCCTTTATTGATGTCATTAGGTATGAATTATGTTGATTGTATGATTTATTGAATAGTTTGATTTTTTTGAAGTATTAGGTGAAAAATTAGGATGAATTTGAGATTAGTGTGGAATTAGTGGTAATAAAAGAATAAAAGTGTATAAGGGCAAAATGGGCAAGTCACTTAAGTTGGGATGGTTAAAGTCTAGCTAGGAGGGGCATTCTAGTCTTTGTGCCTTCATTTAGAGATTAAGAAATTAGAAGAAGAAAAGGAAGAAAGGGAAAGAAAGGAAAGGAGAAGAGGGAGTCGTAGGAAGAGAGGAAGAAGAAGAGAAAGAGAGGAAAGCTAGGTTCAGACGATTTTCGAAGGATTTGAAGCTTCAACAAGTAAGTATGAGTTTATTTCTTCTTGTTTGAGGTGGATTAAACCCTAGATTTGCTTGGAATGAGATATAATCGATGGTTTAGGGTTTACGGGAAATATAGGTGAAAATCTCTTAGGGTTATTGATCTTGTTGTGTTTTTGTTGATGATTTTGTATTGAATGAGTTTAGAAATGGAGTATCAAGCATGATCTAAAGTTTAAGTGTGTTGCATGAGCAAAAGAGTAGGATTGAAATGGGAAAAAGCAGGAAAAATTTGGTTCGGAGACGTTCTCTAGACCCGCACGAGGAAGGCGTGCACGTTGCGACGCACACAAGTGTGCACGTCACGGCGTGCAACAAGTCGGACGTCGCGATGCACAAAATTATGCACGTCGCAATGAGCAGCAAGTCGGACGTCGCGACGAGGAGCGGACCACACACCGCGGCGAGCCCCCGATTTCAGCAAAGATGAATTTTAGTTTTTGGAGCATATCTTTAGCTGCAGAAGTCCAATTGAGGTGATTTTTGATGCGTTGTAAACTAGAGACATAAGGCTATAAGTTTCTCGAAGAAATGAGGGTGTAAATTAGTCTTTAAGGATATCAAATTGTGGATGGAAGTTGAGCATGAAATTCTTGTTTCAGTTTTGATTATGGTTTGAATTGCCAAAGTATGACTTTCTGTTTTCAAAACCAAATTGATTAGGATTTTGGTTATTGATTAAGGAAATCAAGTGAGGCAAGAGGAGCAAGAGGTTCAAGAATTTGCTTCAAATTACAGTAACCACAAAATCCACACTTAGAGACATTTCACACACAAAGCACATTAATACTTTGAAAGTTCACAAGTCATAACTTTCAACCTCAAAATCGAAAAATGTCATACTTAGTGGAAATAGAAAGCTAACAAGAAAATCTTCAATTTTCATGCAGATCAATTTCACAAAATCTATCTACTTTAGCCTAGAAAAATTCCCCCAAAGTATCAGGTCTTCAATGTTAGACCATAAACCTGGCACTATTCACCCTATATATATTGTCCACTTTCAAGGCAAAAGTAAGAACCCTTCAAACCATAATTGGGCAACACTTCCTTCATAAGAATTCTAACCAAACTTCTCAAGTTTAATTCAAGCCAACCCTCACCTCAATAGCATAACCATAAAAAAAAGTTATGACCAAACCATTGGAACCTACACAAAATAAATTTT
>JANZLF010000004.1:7156855-7170067 GCA_026546835.1 Erythroxylum foetidum | reverse complement strand
CAGTATTCGTCACTGAAGGTAGAAGACGATGGATCTCAATGGAAACGCACCGTTCAGCCAGAATCCGGCAGAACCAGGTTTAATCACAAATCTTATTCTCTCACCATCAAGCAAGACATGTGGTGGAGAAATATGCCCCGTCTCTCTGCATCACCAATTTGCTAGTTTCGACAAGCACGTCAAGGGCCCAACTCTTGCAATTGGGAATGAATACTGTGCTCATTGACTTTTACGTTACGAGCAAGTTGATTATTGGATAACTTCAGTAGTAATACAAGAGTAAGAAATCCTTCAAAATTAGGCATAATAATTAAGGTTACAACAGCCGTGCATGGGCCACAACCAAGGCCTTTCACCTTTACAATGCCCAATGGATTAACAAGGAAGACCGGAAATTAATAAGTTACAAACAAGTGATTTCATGATTTTCTGGAAGATTTACAATGCTAGCTCCCGATGAAAATGATACTCTTAACATGCCTCATATCCTGCCCTCGTACACAAGTCCAACAAGAGATGGATAGGAAAAAGGAGTGAGGACATTTATGCAGTGAGTATCACAATAAGAAACAGTAGAAAAGTCATCCAATTAATCTAAGTTTGAAGAGATTGGATTTCTGTCTTTCTCTCCATTTTTGGTTCCAGCTGATGCTAGTAACTATTTAATGGACATTTTAAAAAACTATAACTGCTTTGGAAGGTATCAAATAGGAAGTGATAGGCGACATTCAAATTTAATCACCTCACTAGCTACTCAGGGGAAAAACATTAAAACCTCAAACTTCAATTAAAAGTGTTGTTTCTAGGCAAACCAGGCACTCAAAGCAGTTGCATCACATTTTTTTTTTCACGTTCACGTGAAAAAAACAACTGGACTGGTTTCTGATTCTATTTATCAAGATTCTGCAAACCGACAACAATTGCTTCTATGGGGACGGAGAGTCAGCAGTTTAACAGCTGACAAGAAACCTATTCTATGTAAAGCAATTATGTTAAAAACTTGAAAAATAGAGGATGAATGTGAGCTGTTGTTTTTCCGGAAAAGACGAGAGAGTGATGTTAAGTGTAAAAGAATACTATGTTATTTATTCTTTTTGTTGAATATGGAGAGTCCATTTATATGAGAGATCTTTATTATAGGCTTGGTGAGGGAACATACTCATTGATTTTGATACCACACTTTAACCAAAAACTTTAAGGCATAAGCTTTTTAGATCCTTTCCACTTATATATTCTTTACTAGTTTCATTTCTCTTTAATATGAGATTCGTACTCACACTTGACATTCTAATAATCTCTCATTCAAATGTGAATTTTCACATTGAGCTTGGATTCCGCCTTGAGCGAAAATCTTTTTTTAGCAACTCGAGCATATAGAGTCACCAAGAGCCCTTCTACTCTACTGGTCTGGGCCCACCAGAAGTCTTCTTGCTCTTCTTCCTAGGGAAGCAACCACGAGATCTAACTACCGTCTCTATACTCGTCCAGGAGCCCACTTACATAAGAGATCTTCACCATGGGCCTAGTGAAGGAACATACTCATTGGCTTGGACATCACACTTCAATCCAAAACCTTAAGGCATTAGATTTATGGATCCTTTCCACTTATATGTCCTTCGCTAATTCCATCTTTTTCTAAAATAAGTTTTCTACTCACATTTGACATTCCAATTCTTTTTGACAGACAGAGTATATATATAATTTTTGTTATAAATTACAATATAATTTTGTTAAAGGACAAAACTAATTCTCGGTTTGTTATTTATAGCTTGTGCAATTAACTGCTTCTTCTTTTCGTCTTTTCTTGCTTCCAGACATACATTTCTGTTTTCCTTCTCACATTCACCCTCAAGATGAGTATGAATATCGACCATGTTCATCTTCACAATTAAAGATCTGAGCTGAGATGAATTGAGAGCCTTTGTGTGGATGTTTGCAATCTACTCCTTAGTTGTCACATATTTAATTTTTACAATTCCTTCTTAAACCTTTTCTCTAATAAAATGACAATCTATCTTAAAATGTTTCAGTCTCTCACGATGCACAGGGTTTTTACATATTTGAATAGCTAATTAATTATCTGTTCAATTATAGCTGATGCAACTAATTGCTTCTTCTTTTTGTCTCTTCTTGCTTCCTCACATACGTTTCTGCTTCCTTCTCACAACATAACTATACTCGATCTATCTATAATTAAAGATACCTAAACAAGAATTCCTATTTAGTCTCAAAATATAAAAAACTATAAAGTTGAAGACTTGCTAACTTACAAATGCTAGTTATCAACAAGAGAACCTTGACATACCAAATAACAACCAAAATGAGACTAAACAAAATCAAAGGTCAACTAATCAATAGTATGCAGACGCTCAAAGTTTGGCTGTTTTTATCATAACATCATCCAAATAAATAAATAAAAGATAAAATTTTCAAACAACCAAAAGATAAAATATGAGACAAATTCAAACACTACAAGAAAAAGGTCATTTAGCGACGGAAATTACCAACGAAAAACGTTTGCATTCTGTCGGTAATATAAAATAGCAACGGAAATTACCAACGGACAATGACATCGTTAAAACGGCTATAGGTAAATTTATTGACAGAATAAATATATTCTGTCGGTAAATTTACCTACGGATTTAAATATTCCGTCGATAAATTTATCTACAGATCAAAATATTCTGTTGATAAATATCGATCATTTTATCGATGGAATTTTATTTTCCGTCGGTAAATAAAATTATTTTTTTTAAAAAAGTCCCCATTTTCGTTGACAACGTGTTCTTCAAAACTCTTCCTTTTATCTTCAGCAGAACTAGCCACAAATTTCTCAATCTCTTTGAGCACACAACCAACCATCTTTTCAACAACATCTCTTTCTCGGAGCCTCTACAAGAGACCGCAGCATCCCTCTAGTCTTTTCACTGTTTGCTTTAAGCTTCTATAGCTCTGATTCCCCTGAAACGCATCACCGAATCAAAACAAGAAAGAAAATGAAAGTTAAAATCACAAAACCTCTCAATAAAAACCCCTAAATGCAACAGTTAACCGATTACAAGAGAGCACGAAGAAGACTAAAATACCTTGACCACGCAGCAGCTCCAACGACTCAGAGGCAGACTTGGAGGAGGAAGAAGGAGGAAACGGCAGGTGGGACACGATGACAATGATCGGAGAAGACAACGCTGGTGAGCGGAAAATAAGTCCACAACAGAGAAACCGTAGAGAAGAAAACTAAAGAAGAGACGCAGGAAGAAGGAAGAAGAAGATACAGGTGGGGGGGAGATATCGGGTGAGTTTAAATTTAAAAAGAATTTACTGACGAAAATTTCCGTAGATAAACTCAAAAATAAAATTTTTTTTGCCAATATTTCACGCCTTTTTACCAACGGAAATCTTATACCGTCGCTAAAATCCATCGCAAAATTTGTCGTGATGATTTCCCTCCATATTTAACGACGAATATTAGTACCGTCGCTAAACGAAAATTTATTTATGTCTTTTTACAGACGGATATCTTATTCTGTCGCTAAAGTCCATCACAAAATTTGTCGGGATGGTTTCCCTCCATATTTAGCGACGGATATTAGTATCATCGCTAAACGAAAATTTTCTTGTCAAGTTTACCAACGGAAATAGATTTTCTGTCGGTAATTTGCAATGATATATTTTCCATCGCTAATTCTTTCTTTTCTTGTAGTGAAAATAGAGAAAGACAACAATTGAAGAATGTAAGACACAGTACTCAAAAAAGACTTTGCTTTAGCTCAACACAAGCAATAAAACATCTCCAAAATATCTAATATAAATGGCATTCATATAAACCTAATGAATATAGGATTACGACATACAAACATAATTCCATTCAGCTTAACAAAGAAGACAAAGTTGCAAATTATAGTTTAGTGAAAGAAGCATGGAAGCACAACTTGAGGGAGTGATATAAGTGCACAAGTAAGTTTTAATTGTTCTTAGCATAACATAGATTGCATGACCTATCAATATAGCACTAAAATTTTAGTAATTCTTCAACTGTGAAATATTGCAAGCCTTAGGTTGGGATCTAATCACATTGAGATCTAATCATAGGATGCTTTTGCTTGGTTTTTTATTAAAAAAAGTGATAAAAAGAGGGGTGGAAGGATAAAGCCTATCAAAGAGGATTTCCTATCTTAGATTTCAAAAGAAAAAGAAGACAAAGATGCAGATTTCAAATTGATAACTTTTTTTATTTTTCTTCTTTTATTATTTTCAGCTATTTAAATAATAAGACTAGACTACTATTTTAGGTAATGCATAATAATATGAATTTTAATCAAACTTGTCTAGGAAATAAAAGGCAATTCTAATATAATTATATAATATCTTGAAGAATAATTACCTGATATTATCTTCATTGATGCTTTAATTTAAGAGATCTTAATTGCAATCAAGATTCTAGTAATCCTTGTTTTGATTCTATTTTGCCTTATCATCCTTCTTTTTTATTTATTTGAACTTAATTGCTAGACATCATTATCCTAGCTTTAACAACCGGACATCATGTATGTGGCTGAGGGGAGGGAGCTCCAGCTAATAGGTGAGTTGCCCAATAAGATGCAAAATTCTATAGAGGCCATAAAAACATTGTGTTAATTTGTGATAACGATGATCTACTAGAGAGAGTTATTTGTATAGGTTCAACCTTAACAAAATCCATCACTAGGATTGAAGGACATCTCCTTATGAACCGAATCATACTGCCTCTTCAACTGAGCTTGGGGTCTAGTGAATTTGATTATAAACCTCAATCAAAATCTGGTTATGCTGTTGTAAGGTGTCCTCTACTACCGTCAACTTCATTGTACCTTTAGTGTAAGAGATAAGGTGTGGATACTCCCTCCCATAAATCACTTGAGATAGATTTGCATGTAAGATAGTATTATAAGTTGTATAATAATATTATTCAACTTCTATAACCCAACAAAACTACTTTTTTGGGTGACTTTCTATAATCAATGTAAGTACAATTAATAGGGCGATTAACCATCTCAGTTTTTCCATTTGATTATGTAACACCTCACTCCCGCAAGACCCGAACCTGACATCAATGGGTGATATTCGAGTTCGTGTCCCGCGAGGATGGCATGCTAAAACACTCAATCATTCAGAAATCGGTATAAACTTTTTTTGAACCACAAACACAATATGCAGAAATCGATACTCAAATTGGTCCCACATTCATTCATAAACATTTTCAAGTAACACAAAACTATCAACAACATTTTTAATAGCCATTTGGGCCATTTCACAAATACAAAATGCTTAAGTCATTTCGGAAAACCAATTTATACAAAAAGTTGTAGAACATATAATTCAATATAAAATAGAGAAATGCAATTTATATGCGAACTGATCCTGATCTCTATCCTTCACTTGAATGCTGTAGGTATACTCTAGTTGGCCTAACGGGGTATTCTTCTGATCCTGAAAAATAATTGTAAATTTTAGGTGAATTTTGCGAACTCAATGAGTGACCATCATCGATGGCTCACCCAGTCACATAACATATAATTCACAATATTTCATATCCAATACAATTTAATCATTCATATTATGCATATGCAGTGCACATGAGACCCACTTTTCATTTGTTACTTTGTTGTGATCGAGTGCCTAATTGTTCCATATAGGGCTCATTGATAACTGTCCCATATTGGGCTCATTAAACGTTGAGCCTGAGGCTCTGATTCAATTTTGAGCTCGAAGCTCATTTTCATTCATCGAGCTTTAAACTCTGATTCGTAGCTACTTTGATCACAACAATCATTATGTTTCATGCATTCATAAAATGAAATGCATAACTCATATTTGCATGCTCTTATTCAATCATATTCGCTTATCATTAGACCGAAGTCTGGCATTTAACATATAGTTGAGAATTCACACTTTCACTTGCATGCGATACACATTCCGAAAACACTTAGCAATTACTTTAATACACTTAGTACATCCAATTCACATTCAAGTAGCATTTCAATATTCCAGTCAACCATCACAATCATCGGACCTCCTGTCCGGAAATCAACATAATCAATCAAATTTACAAAATCATTCAATAGTCAAATAATACAAGAATTCAAATAACAAGCAATGAAGTGAGATCAACTTGATCTATTCACAGTACGCTCCAAAAAAAACATTTGTTTCCAAATTCTGGATACGCCTATATGCAAATGTTGATCCTAGTTTTCTTGCAAAACTCCAAGTCAAGGTTGTCTTTCCCCTTGTTATTGGGTATGATTCTCTTGGTTCCCTAAAACAAACCAAATCTCATTCAATAGGAATCCACTTTAAAATCTCATAATGCAAAATCACTAAAGTTGATTCTAGAATACTTAAACCCAAACATTTTCTAAATTCCATGAACTATAATCCTTCCAAATGAAGAGATCTTTAGTTCAAATGGAAGCTCTTTTCTTACTCTTCCTTTTTCTCTTCTTGAACAGCTCCAAATTTTTCTTGAAGACTAAGAAGAATTAAATCCTAGCTCAACTATGTTCTTTTCTCTCAAACCACCAAACTCTCTTTCTCTTTTTTACTCATTTTCGTTATTCTCTTCTGCTTATCCTTCCATTCACATTTTTTTCTTCATTTATAAGCAAAACAACACTTCTTCTTCCAATTATGTCCTTAATGATTGAGAATTGTCTCATTTGCCCTTCTATTTATACCTTATGTCTTTTATACTTAAGTGTCTTGTCAACAGTACCTTTGAACATTATAACATAACACTTTCTTCCAGAAAAATATCCCCCATTGTCTTAAGTTTCTAATGACACCACAATCATTCAATTCGGGTCAATGATTCGAAAGATACACTTCAAACATTTTTGGACTGCTCTTGTTCGAATCAATATACTAGGCACAACTTGTATCCAAAATTTAAACATCATAAAGACTGGATTAAATTCCAATTTCTTCACACCATTCGTAGCTCCATGTCTCTAATTTACCACAAATCAGAAAGCATCTCGTTTGGAGCTCTACCGGTCTAGAAATCATCAAAATATTGAGGTATTTCAGTGGAATGACACCAATTCCTATTATTTAAGAGCACACTCATTGTACCAGTCCCACGTTTTTTTCTCAATCTTTCTCACATCATTTTATATGGCTATGATTTTTGGTGGAGATGTAGATAAATGTCTTAATAATCCAATGGTTTAAGAATCAAGTCATTTTTGTGTCTATAGAAGAAGTTATAGCTAAAAGAATCAAACTTGTTTTTGTCCTCAATCATACTGAACCCGTTTCGGGGAAACAGCCATAACTTTCTCTAGAAATTTCTGATTGAGTTGTTCTTAAAATGGATCAAAATAGGACTTCAAGATATACAACTTTCATGAAGATAACAAAGATATATTTTATTATTTAGAGGGTCAAAAATGGAACAAAAGATAGGCCAGGCGAAAACACAGAAGAAACAAAACATAGAAGAAGATGACGTCATCACAAAAGAAACAAAAAGGCAGAAGAAGATGACATCATCACAGAAGAAGCAAAACACAGAAGAAGATGATTTCATCACAAAATAAATACAGAAAAAGATGACGTCGTCACAAAAGAAGCAAAAAGGCAGAAGATACATCTTTACTCTTGAATATCTTCCCTTATAAGGACCATAACTTTTGACTCCAATGTCTATTCACATACTATATATCGTTGGAAAGATAAAAGAAAGATCTATAACTTTCATGAAGACCATAAAGACAAATTTGATCGTCTGAAGGGTTAAAAATGGAATAAAACATAAGCCATGTGAAAACACAAAAGAAGTAAAACATAGAAGAAGATGCATCACCATAGAAAAAACAAAAGGCAGAAGAAGCAAAACACATAAGAAGATGATGTCATCATAGAAGAAACAAAACACAGAAGAAACAAAACTCAAAAGAAGATGACATAATCACAAAAGAAACATAGAAGAAGATGACATCATCACAGAAGAAGTAAAAAGGTAGAAGATACATCTTTACTCTTGAACATCTTCCCTTATAAGGACTATAACTTTCGACTCCACTGTCCAAAATTCACATACTATATACCTCTGGAAAGACAAAAGAAAGATCTATAACTTTTATAAAGACAACAAAGACAAATTTTATCATATGAAAAATGGAACAGAAAATAGGCCAGGCGAAAACACAGAAGAAGCAAAACATAGAAGAAGATGACGTCATCACGAAAGAAACAAAATGACAGAAGAAGCAAAACACAGAAGAAGATCACGTCATCACAGAAGAAGCAAAACATAGAGGAAGATGATGTCATCACAGAAAAAACATAGAAGAAGATGACGTCATCACAGAAGAAGCAAAAAGGTAGAAGTTACATCTTTACTCTTGAACATCTTCTATTATAAGGACCATAACTTTTGACTCCAATGCCCAAAATTCACATTCTATATATATTCTTTTAGAAAGATAAAAAAAAGATCTATAACTTTTATGAAGACCATAAAGACAGATTTTATCATGTGAAGGGTCAAAAATAGAACAGAAGATAGGCCAGGCAAAAACACAAAAGAAGCAAAACATAGAAGAAGATGACGTCATCACAGAAGAAACAAAAAGGCAGAAGAAGCAAAACACAGAAGAAGAAGATGTCATCATAGAAGAAACAAAAAGGCAAAAAAAGCAAAACACAGAAGAAGATGATGTCATCATAGAAGAAACAAAACAAAAAAAAGATGAAATCATCACAGAAAAAACACAGAAGAATGTGACATCATCATAGAAGAAGCAAAAAGGCAGAAGATACATCTTTACTCTTGGACATCTTCCTTTATAAGGGCCATAACTTTCGACTCCAATGTCTAAAATTCACATACTATATACCGTTAGAAAGATAAAAAAAAGATATATAACTCTCAAGAGGCAACTTTACCAAAATCTATCTAGATAAATCCCAAATTTCCCCTGAAGTTTGAAGACAAATTTTACATTTATCCACCAATGTATTACACCCAGTTCTCACCTTCATGGAATTTTTGAGACTCTTAGAGACAAAATTGCAATTCAATGTCTTCATATGAAATGTAGAAATATTTTTCTAGTTTAATCAAAATAAAGAATCGTCTCATTTGGATAACTAAAGAAAAAGTTATGGCTAACAGACTTAAGCACACTCAGTGAACATTTTCCAGATCACTACCAATTTTGTTTTAAACTCTTTCCTTATCACAACTCATACCTAGATCACTCTTTCTACTACCTCAACTTCTCATTTTTAATAAAAATCACATTTAACATCAATTATACCAGAAAGTTGTCAATGAATGCATGTACCACTTTTTTATGTGCAAAGATTCAATATTTATGTGCATATATGTTAACATTATGCATGAGCTAAAAAAATGCATTTCTTTAATCTCTTTTTGAGCTCACTTGTACTGAAATTTCAAGTCCTAACCTTTAGTATGAGAACAGGATGTTACAATAAAGGTCAAGTGTAGAGAATACAGAAGTTCGGTGGAGTTCATCTAATTGGTTATCCACCATCGGAATCAGAAACCGATCCTTAATTGTTACATTTTAGAGCACAACAATCGACTGAAGAGCACCATGAGGCATCCTTCTTTTTGACCAAGAATATTATGGAAGAGAAGGGACTTATATTGGGAAGGATTATACCATCCTTTAACATTCTCCAACTAGTTTTTTGTACTCAAATTTCTAAGAATGGGGGTAGCGGTATGGTCTTACATTGGCTAGTGGGGCATTAGGCAAGAGAGAAATGTGATGATCTAAGAATCTCTGAGGCAGTAACCCAGTGGGAGTAGAGAAAATTTTCTGGAATTTGGTAAATAGGGTGTTAAGGGCGTTGAGAAAAGGTGAAAGGGCGTAGCTTCGGTCACTGGTTTAGGGGAGGAGTGAATTGAGTTGATGGAGAGATGATAAAATTGGGTCATTGCTTGAGTGTTGTTGTAGCATTTGAGTGGCTGTAGAGATATGTAAGTTATGTTTGGTTGTGGTAGCCCACTTAGTCGGATCTTAGAACCTTGATGTTCAAACTCCATCTATGAAGAGTTGTAATCAAACAAAATGGGCCCCAATTCAAAGAGTCACTAAACCACTAGAACAAGGTATGTTCTATAAATGGGTAGGAACAATAAATCAATGATAAACACCGCCTATCCCAGATGGATTGGTGTTTGTCGACAAGTACCTGCACAATTTAGAGATTCTCCATTGCCCACGATCACTTTGAGATGAGGTAAGGCTTCGATAGGTAGTCCCAAATGAGTGGCTAATCGAGTTTAGATGAAGTTACTTGTTGATCCCCCATTAATCAAAAAAATGATCGGTCTGTTGGACCATGGGTGGTTGACAAATTAAATCCTACTTATGTTTTGATAATAATAAAATACTTAAAATTGGTTAAGAAATTTATTGCAGGTGTGTTGGATTGAACGAAATCTAGAAGACATTGTAAATCATTGAAGAATCAAGAAGGAAACATATTCAACATAATTTAGACATTAAAAATGAAGATTATGGGAAGATTTGATTAAATGTATATGTTGAAATCAACAACAAGTCGACTAAGTATGACACAAGTCGACTAAGAATTAAGGATCATCAGATGGGAGTTAAAACAAGTCGACTACAAATCATTGGAATATTAACACTAGTCGACTATCATGTCACTAGTCAACTTATCGAGGAGCAAAGTTAAAGGCTGCAGTGAAATATGTTAACACTAGTCGACTATAACAGCTTGACTAGTCGACTAACAGGTAGAACTGGACAAGATTTATAAGAATTATTAACAAATGGAAAGGAGGAAGTTTAGGAACGGCCATATGAAATCATACAACGGCTAGAAAGGCTTCCAACGTCTATTTTCTTATCAATATAAAGAGTGGATGATCAATAGAGAAATGTATCGAAGTTCCATAAGCAAAAGACTCCTTTATTGCTCCAAATTTGCTCATTATTGCTCTTAGCTTGTTACACATTTATTTTGAGCATTGTTCTTTCATCTTTATCTCATTTTCTCTTGCAATTTGAGTGATTAGTGAAAGTCACTTGTGAGGTAGGATTTGTGCCGGAAAACAAATCATTTGTAAAGGTAGCTTGAGCCGAAAATTAAGTGGTATTGTAAGAGTTCACACTAAACTAAAAAGTGTGTAGTAAAGTGATTTGCCAAAATCCTAAGTGAGAGCTTAGGTAGAGGACGTAGGTCTTGGCACCGAACCTCTATAAAAACAGTGTTTGCTCTTCTTCCCTACTCTTTACATTTAAACTTATTTAAATTATTTTTGTGTGAATTAACTTCTGATTTTATTGTAGATTTTTACAAAAAGCTTTAAAGATCTATCCCCCTTCTAGATCGTTTACAACCATTACAAAGCCACCATTGCTCTACTACAAAAGTGAATGCCTTGCCACTAATAATGGTTCATGGAACTCGAAATTAATTGAAAATATTAGACTTTATAAAACCAGTCTCTTCTCTCTTCACTTTCCTTAGGGTTCTACCTTGTTCTTGCATCTTTCAACTAGATTTTCATTCCTCCTATACATATTTCATAATTTCCATACAAATCTTACATTTTTGGAGTGGTTTTTACAAGATCTGATGGTTCTTTTCTGTATTTAAGTCTTTTTGTGTTTTGGTGTATGTTGTTGTGTTCTTGGTTTATTTTGTAGGTATACACTCATTTATGGAACCAAGAATCAAACAAAGTGTTAAACTCTCATAATCGAAGGGAAAAACACAAATGGCAAAGAGAGGAGCACGTGATAAGCTACAGACTTTAAAGATCCTTTTTCGATTTATTCAGAAGATGAAGGTATTTGATTCCAAACTCTTCACTCCAGGATTGCTAGTGCCCCAAGACATTTTGTTTTTGATACTTTAAACAATCTAAGGTTGAAAGAAAAGTTTAAGAATTTGAGTCAAAAAATTCAGTAGGATAAATTTATTACTTTTGATTATATTGTGTATAAGGAATAAACCCCTAAATTTTATACTACTATACAATTTGTGTCATGAGATCTAACTGAATTTTGGTTTCAATTAAGGGGTTAACCATATACTTTGAATTATAATGTTATGTCCAAAATTGGTGGACTTCTATAATCGAACATAATTGAAAAACATGATGATTTTTATTGGAAACATTTATCTGGGTTAGATAACTTTAATGCTTGAATGCTCATACTAATGTCATTCTTACCCCTGGGAATTTGTTACTAAATAAGTTTATACGCCAGATTAATTTTGATAAAACGAAAAGTAACAAATGTTTTGTTAAAGAATTATTCATTTTGTGGTGCATGGATAATAATGTAAAAGTTTGCAAAATCACCTATATTTTTCAATTTATAGTTACTACTCTTAAAAAAAAAGTAGTTATCTTGACATGAGATATATTGTTACTGCACTTGCTGTTTACTATGATGTTGATGTTGAATGACTAATCATTTTTTTTTCTTAAGTTTTTAAATCATACTCACTTAAGTTGAGCTAAAATATTGGCGGTTAATCACATAGAACTATAAGATATTAGTTACAAAACTCATGTTAAAAATTGGATTGGACAAACAAATTCAAGTTCTACGCCACCATAATAACAAACTAAGGTCTCAACAAGTGAAGGCACAGAAGATGATATAGATGAAGGTTGGGAGAAGGTTTTCAATTTGATTTCCAATAACAATAAACTTCTGAAGGAGATGGTGCAAATAGTAACGTGATATCAAAAATATTTACAAGTACTTCGTTGTTCAAGATGTTCAAATTTTGTCACCAAAATTATGTAAACGATCTAGAAGGGGGGTTGAATAGATCTTTAAAGCTTTTTGAAAAATTCTACAATAAAAACAGAAGTTAATTCACACAAAAACTATTTAAACAAATTCAAAAGTAAAGAGTAGGGAAGAAGAGCAAACACTGTTTTTATAGAGGTTCGATACTAAGACCTACGTCCTCTACCTAAGCTCCCACTTAGGATTTTGCAAACCACTTTATTGCATGCTTTGTAGTTCAGTGTGAACTTTTTACAATACCACTTGATTTCCGACTCAAGCTACTTTTACAACCGATTTGTTTTCCGGCACAAATCCTACCTCATAAGTGACCTTTTCACTAGTCACTCAAATTGTAAGAGAAATAAGATAAAGATTGAAGAACAAAGCTCAATACAATGGTGTAACAAGA
>JANZLF010000004.1:7100128-7111470 GCA_026546835.1 Erythroxylum foetidum | reverse complement strand
TACGATACATTCCGTTGAATACCAAACACTATAATAAGAATTTATTAAACTTTTCTATTAAATTTTTTATAAGTATCCAAACATGTAAATATTTTTACTTTCCTATGGATTTATTTTCCAAAGATTCAGATTCCAAATTAACTTTACTTTCCCGTCAACCAAACGGGGCCAAGGAGTGTTAAGATTTATAATCCAAAGAAAGTGTCACTATTTTTCCTAAATTAGGAAAATTTTTACTTTCCTTACTTTCCAAGGCAACAATCCGTGTCAACTACTACCGGTGGCTTCTTGAAGCTTAGGCCAAGTCCCTGGTGCTTTTTGTCTAAGTTAAACAAACTCAACAGTTGTTTGATCGAACGTCCGCATTTCTAAATCTTCTCAAATCATATTTCATCTGGTCGATCCTTTCTTCAAAATGGGTTATTGAGGTTCGGTTTGGTGTAAGAATGAAGAAGGCAAAGAAACAACTGGGCAAGCGACCGTTGGCAAGGGCTCGTGCAGAGGAGATGACAGTCATCTGTTGTTGGAAATGGTTGTCTGTTATGTTCTGTTCTGTCAACACCTTAAAGATACTGATCATTTATCAAAATCGTCCACGTTTTGCATTGAAGATCAGACAATGACAATTGAATGCAAGCATTTATATGTAGCTGAGTCCAGCGACAGTCATCTTCCACCTCAAACGTGTGATCCAGTAAAGCCCCATGCCAAGTGCTGACCTCCAGCCTATTCTTGGACCTTTATCCTGTCACCAACAAGATGAGGCATCAACTTCAGTTCCGTTTTCGGCCCCTGGAACTCGTCAACTTCAGTTACATATTCTTTCTTCTTTTCCAACACAAAATGGGATGATAAAAGAAGTTCACTTTCGGCCCAATCAATAGAACACTTGAATGACCCAAGTAGCCATGTTTTTTAGGGCCTCAAGTTTATATTGGGCTGTAAACCCAATTACAGAAATTTAAGTAAATTTCCAGGCTGCTAAAATGATAATAAACAAGGGACCAATTAGCAAATCTCGAAACTTCCTATCGTTGTGATATAAAACACGCCCAAGCCTCCCCTTTTCTTTCTAATTGATTTAGTATTTCTAGGGTTTACGGACTCAAATCTCCTTTCTCGTTTTCTTCTCAATTTGGAGGGTCCTTGAGATCTGGAGATTTTGAATGGGTACGGAGAGGAAGAGGAAGGTGAGCTTGTTCGACGTTGTTGACGAGACATCGCTCTCGACGAAGATAACGAAACCTAACGGCGGCGGCGCGGTGGGGATGAGCAACAATGGTAATAGCTCGATTAACCGGTGGAATGGGAGGCCGTACTCGCAAAGGTACTATGAGATACTAGAGAAGAGAAGAACTTTGCCTGTATGGCAACAGAAAGAAGAGTTCTTCCAGGTTTTGAGAAAAAACCAAGTGCTTGTTCTTGTTGGTGAAACTGGTAGTGGAAAAACTACTCAGGTTAGTGTTAATCTTATATATGAATAATTTTTTGTGTTTAGTAATGTTTTTAATTAGCTTTAATCTTCCGAGAGAATATTTTGATTGATTTTCATGGCTGTTAATTTGGGAGGCATGCTAAATTTGTCTGCTAATACATCATTTTTGGGTAACAGATTCCTCAATTTGTTTTAGAAGCTGTTGACATAGAAACTCCAGATAAACGAAGGAAAATGATGATTGGTTGTACCCAACCTCGGAGAGTGGCTGCAATGTCTGTTTCTAGACGTGTTGCCGAGGAGATGGATGTGAATATTGGTGAAGAGGTTGGTTACAGTATTCGTTTTGAAGACTGTAGCAGTGCAAGAACAGTTTTGAAGTAAGTTTTTTCTGATCTGTTTGTTTTCAATTTGATGGGATAGTGCTTTTAGGATCTCTATTTTTATTAAACTGTATCCCAATGTGGTGCTTCCCGTTATGTGACAGGTATCTGACCGATGGTATGCTTTTAAGAGAAGCAATGACTGATCCACTTTTGGAACGTTACAAAGTTATAATCCTTGATGAAGCTCATGAAAGAACTCTGGCAACTGATGTGCTATTTGGGCTTCTTAAAGAAGTACTGAGGAATAGATCTGACCTGAAGCTTGTTGTGATGAGTGCTACTCTTGAGGCTGAGAAGTTTCAGGGTTACTTTAATGGTGCTCCTCTTATGAAGGTTCCTGGTAGGCTTCACCCTGTTGAGATTTTTTATACTCAGGAACCTGAAAGGGATTATTTGGAGGCTGGTATTCGGACTGTTGTACAGATACACATGTGTGAACCTACTGGTGACATACTTGTCTTCCTAACTGGTGAAGAGGAGATTGAAGATGCATGCCGCAAGATAACAAAGGAAGTTGCAAATATGGGGGATCAAGTGGGGCCAGTTAAAGTGGTGCCTCTTTATTCAACTCTTCCTCCTGCAATGCAACAGAAAATTTTTGAACCTGCTCCACCACCTCTGAATGAGGGTGGTCCTGCTGGAAGGAAGATTGTTGTGTCGACAAATATTGCAGAAACTTCTTTGACCATAGATGGCATTGTTTATGTTATTGATCCAGGTTTTGCTAAGCAAAAAGTTTATAACCCACGAGTGCGAGTTGAGTCATTGTTAGTGTCCCCAATATCAAAGGCAAGTGCCCACCAGAGGGCAGGTCGTGCTGGTAGAACTCAGCCAGGAAAATGTTTCAGACTCTATACTGAGAAAAGTTTCAATCAAGATCTCCAACCTCAGACTTATCCAGAAATATTGCGATCAAATCTTGCAAATACAGTTCTGACATTGAAGAAGCTGGGGATTGATGATCTAGTTCATTTTGATTTCATGGACCCTCCTGCACCTGAGACACTGATGCGAGCTTTAGAGGTTCTGAATTATTTGGGAGCATTAGATGATGAAGGGAACTTGACAAAGCTGGGGGAAATAATGAGCGAGTTTCCATTAGATCCTCAGATGTCCAAGATGCTGGTTGTAAGTCCGGAATTCAATTGCTCAAATGAGATCCTGTCGGTTTCTGCCATGCTTTCAGGTATTATCAGTTACTATGTTACTTCTTTGTGTCAGTCTCAAGGTCTGGTGTTATTCTAGATGCCATTGGGGATCATTACTTGAGTTGATGCATCCTTTGTATATGGCATGCATGTGCAGAGAACTAGTGAACTGGTTCTCTGCACATTGTTATAGTTGTTTAACTACTTGCATGTGTAGATAATATGCATGCATGCAGTTGAACAATTTGTGTCAAATTAGGTTGTCATCAGCAACTGTCTTGTATGGGTTCCATGCCCCCGGTTGGCATGTACCATCGGATTCTAAGTAGGTGCTGATGCAGATAGTTGCAGTTTCTCAGTATTATCTCATCAAGCAAATGGTCTCGTCTCGCCTCTATGCATCTGCTGACCTTCAATGGGCCTCTTCTGTGATAACCAAATTCTGTCTTTAGTACCCAATTGCTTTGTCCGCCCTAGGGAGGCTCAAAAAGCTGCTGATGAAGCGAAGGCTAGGTTTGGGCACATAGATGGAGATCACTTGACGTTGTTAAATGTATATCACGCATATAAGCAGAACAGTGAGTATCCACTCTTCTTGATACTTCATTCTCTGGAGTTTTTACAGAAATGCCATACTGATGAGGTCACTGTTTTTGTTGGGCTGCAGATGAGGATCCATCTTGGTGCTATGAAAATTTTGTCAACCACAGAGCACTCAAAGCTGCTGATAATGTTAGGCAACAGCTTGTACGCATCATGGCCAGGTTTAACCTCAAGTTATGCAGCACAGACTTCTCCAGCCGTGACTACTATGTCAACATTAGAAAGGCCATGCTAGCAGGTTATTTTATGCAGGTTGCTCACCTTGAACGGACTGGACACTACTTGACAGTGAAGGACAACCAAGTATGTTTGGAGTTTATCTGCTATCCCTGTAACACTAGTATCAAGTTTGATCTTTTCATGCTCCATATTTTAAGGCTCTTTTCTAGTTGTGAGAAGATAACGAGGCCTTCTTACATTGGTGTGTTGTTCTTGCTGGAGTATTGACAACTTCAAGTGATGGAATGTCAAGGCTTATGATTTTGTATTTCCTTCTACAGGTGGTACACTTGCATCCCTCAAATTGTCTGGATCACAAGCCAGAGTGGGTCATTTACAATGAGTATGTGCTAACCAGCAGGAATTTTATTCGTACAGTGACGGATATTCGTGGTGAATGGTTAGTATTCAACTCTTTCTTATCTCTATGTTCAACCTGTCTAGGGTGATGTTTGTTTTGCTTGACTTTAGCCAGTAATGGTTTCTTTTTTCTTGCAATTGTTGGATGTTTCGATATTGAAACATGAAGTTTTATTGGAAACCTTTTGGATTTTCATATTTGCTGGATCTTCTAATGCTTGTTCTATAGATTCTCACAAAAAGGTTTGTTGAACGTAGGCTTGTAGACGTTGCGCCACACTACTATGATTTGACGAATTTTCCTCAATGCGAAGCCAAGCGGGTTCTTGAGAAGCTGTACAAGAAACGAGAGAGAGAGAGGGAAGAGAGTAAAAACAAAAAGTGAAAGGGCACGGCCTGAAAGATTAAAAGATTACAGCCCAACTATTTAAAGAATGTGGCTTTGCTATTGGGAGAAGTTGGATTTCAACTAATTTGTGGCACATTAAAATGGATTGGTGGCTGGAGGAACCGCTTGTATCATTAGCCTAGCAACCATTTCCTATTATACTATCGACAGTCCATATTTGGTTTTCAACGTTTCTTAGTTACCATTTTTTGTAACATTTGAAACAAAAATGAATGAATGTGAACAATCTTTGTGGTAATTTCTGGATTAAGTATTACAGACGGTCTAGATCACTTTTGCCCATTTTGTAATTGTGTAATCAAATGGGCGGGTGGTTTTGTAATAACAATAGTGGAAGCTAAAAGTGGCCCATCTAGTGGGAGGAGTTTGGTTAGAGTGTACTGGAACTCCGACTCTTGAGCAGCAACACAGCTTGATAAAGGGGAGTGCACAATCATGTCTTGCAAGATGATTATGCACTTGCTGTTGAGTTCGCGGTGTCGCACCTTGTCATACAATTAATTCGGTTTCAACCGACGGAGAAAATTCATGAGTTTGCTTGGCCTATAACATAACTAGAGATCCTTTTCTTTCAACACTCGATTTGTTGGGGTGGAAGTTTCAAGTTTACATCATTAGAAGTCGGGACAATTCTATCGATCATATCAGTCAAAAGTGAGCTTGATTCTTTCATTAGACTGCCTTCAACTGTCCCAAATATGTCGATCCCTGGTCCTGTTTTAGGTACTTTCACACTACTACTGCCAATGTCACGACATGATATCACAAATAAACCCGGAGAAGGCAGTATGATATCCAAATGAATGTTTAAACTAGGGGATGATAGAATGTGAATTGCTCTGGTTTCAGCTTACATCCACGGGAGATTCAATCCAACTCCCAGCCTTCTGGTTTCGAACACCCCTTTCCTTCATAATTTTCCTCAGTTCAATTATGTTGGTCCACTGCTCTCTTTCTCCATGAATCTTTGACAACATTGAATAAGCTATAGGATGATCTTTTTCCATCTTGCGGATACCCTCTGCAGCAAGCTCGCCAAGTTCCAAACTTGAATGCAAGCCACAAGCTCCAAGCAATGCACCCCACAGAACCACGTCAGGCATAAATGGCATTTCTTTGATCAATTTCTCTGCTTTCTCCAGCTGACCAGCTCTTCCATAGAGGTCCACCATGCAAGTGTAATGCTCCAACTCTGCATCTATGCCATATTTTATGCTCATCGATTCGAAGTGCTTTTCCCCTTCTGTTACTAATCCTCCATGTGCACATGCAGACAAAACGTTAATAAATGTTATTTGATCAGGAATGACGCCACATTTTATCAATCTCTCAAACTCTGCCAGTGCTCTAGTTGGAAGCCCATGCCTGGCATAACATCCTATTATGGAGTTCCAAGACACTAAATTCTTAATTTCCATAGACTCAAAAATGGAAAAAGCAGCATCAATTTCACCACATTTCCCATACATATTGAAAAGTGAAGTCCATAAGTATACATTTCCTGGTATTCCACATTTTAAAATGATTGAGTGAACTTGCTGCCCCATGAGAAGAGATGAACATCCAGAGCAAGCGTCCAAAACACAAGAGAATGTAAAATCATTTGGTCTGGTCCCTGAATCCACCATAAAACGAAAAAGCTTCAGGGCCTTCGTATAACTCTCATCTTGCACATATCCACTAATCATTACAGTCCATGAAACAACATCCCTTTTGTCCATCTTATCAAACATTGTCCTAGCCTTGTCAATTCTCTTGTTGGCAATGTACCCATGAACCAAATTAGTCCAGGATATCATGTCTTTCTCGGGCATCACATCAAAAACTCTTTGTGCCTTCACCATGCATCCAAGTTCCATGTAACCCGAAATCAATGCATTCCAAGAAGCAACATTTTTCTCTGCGATCTCATCAAAGACTCTACCTAATGCAAAATGATCTCCTGCACTTGCATATGCTCTTATCAGAGCAGAGCCGACAAAGACACTCAATTTTAGCCCCAAGCACACTACAAGCACATGAATCTGAGGCACCAACACACTATAAGCGGCATCCGAAAATGCACTAAGCAGTATCGCGACTGTGCGTTCACAGGGCATCAGACCGATCTCTTGCAGTCCAAAGAAATACTTGCACACTAGATCCGGGTTTTTGGTTTTTTTAAAGGCTGATAACATGGTGTTCCAGGTAACGATGTCTTTAACAGGCATTTTATCAAACAGGTATTCGGCGGCTTGAATTTGATTGCTGCTCACCCAGCGAGAGAGCAATTTATTCCAGGACGAGACGTTTATGACAGATGGGTTTCTCTCAAAGAGTACAAGTGCATTATCTAAGTTGCTGTTTTGGTGCTGGAGCTGATTTCTCGGGCTCGTTGAAAGCGAGCACAGCTGGCGGGAAGTTCTCAGGAAAACAGCTCGCTCTAAAATGCCCATGCTGTGGTGTTATCACGCTTTAATTGCAAGTAGCGACATGCATTCTCCTGGTCAGAGACGAAAGCAACAGCATATAAACAGAGACACTTTTGAGATTTGATTCGGAGTGCCAGAAATTGTTTCGTCATTTAATAGCTCTTCTAAAAGGCAGCTATCTGAGTAAAAATATTATGCTTTCGGCCAAGGAGTTGAAGGTTCCAAGTCTCGGGGTTGATTCGGATGTTCCTCATCACGAAAGTGCAGTTGAAGAGTTTCGTTAGTACCAATTTGTCAAGAAGGCACCAAGTTTTGTCTGCCATTTTGGTCCTCTGTCATTTTCCCTTTTGTGTGTCTTAAATCTTAATTCTACATTTTGATGTTCTTGTTCCACATCTTTCTTTCAAAACAGTGCTTGCGTCGTACATTCATAAGTACCCTTAATGATATTATCCTATACACATTGCAGCAGGAACCATACTTTCCCACCCAGTATGGATAGTATTTCCAACAGAGAGTTTTGAAATGTACAAGTTTAAACCTGTGGCCAATATCGCATAGAATAAGCAGTATCGATACAGTGCGACAAGACAACAGATCAGATTCTGTTACGGAAATAACCCCAGATTTAATTTCTGTTTAATATAATAGCTCAAATAGATAATAACGAAAATAAATAAAGCTAAAATAAAATGGGATACTGAGCACAGAGATTTACGTGGTTCGGTCAATGTGACTTACGTCCATGATCGGAGGGTGAGTAATTTTACTAATATGTGTAGAATGAATACAAGTACAAAAGGCAGAAACAAAAGGCTGAGGAGAGAAGGATTTTCAGAAAGGCAAAAAATGGCGTGTCTGTGCTTGTGTTGAAGCCTCTATTTATAGCTGATGAATCCTAAGCTTTCGTCCAACTGCAGCCATATATTGTTGACAAAATATGAAGAAGCCAAAGCAAAAAACGGTGGCAACTTTTATTGAATACATGCAAGCCATATTTGTTGAATTCATGCAACCAATTGCAGCCACCCAATCTAGCCTTTTGTGTGTGGGGGGGATCAAGGTATGTATGTAACAAATCCAGATGCAAGCAATAATCTGACACTGCATTCTACCATTCAAGTAGAACATTCACTTAATGCAACATTCCAAGACAGAAAGCTAATTGGGTAGAGACATAATAAAAACAAAACCATCATTATTATTAAAAGGATGATGCTGCTATAGTCCAGGTCTTTATCAGTCAATCCTGCAACAAGTGGGATTACTGCTATCCACAAACAACCGAATATTGGATTGCTAAGTTTGAAAAACTCATGGAAGTCCTCCCTTGCGTGTCTATTCAAGGAGAAAAAATAGGACACGTGACAAAGAGTCTTAAGACCAACTCTCATTCTTAGTCTGCAAGATCGTTACTGTCAAGGAAGAGTGGGGTTAGTGATAGAGTTTTTTTTATCTACATTTATTTAAACCAAGTAGCTTCTCTACCTCAAACTCACTAGTTTAAATTTCGGAGAATGTTGTTGGTTTCCAAATCCCAACCACCAACGGTGAATACCCACAAGAGATCAAGCCAGACCAAAGTAGCTGCCTTTTCAATTCCAAAGCACTGCAAACATAGAAAGTTGAAGAAACCTACAGCCTATAGCATCCAAGACCCATAAACAACAGTGGTTGCCAAAACTTATCCATAACTAATACCCATTTCGGTTTAACTAGCATTATTCTCTACACTACTGTTAAGCTTATAAGTTATGCAGTAAGCAGAAAGAAGCTAGGCCATGGATGTGTGTTTTATTGCTTAAATACGAAGAAGAGAAGGTAATGGATGTGTGTATGTTTCAACGCAAATAATAGTAATATTTGTCGAACAACAGGTCAGAAAACACAAATAACTACATACGAAAACAAACCTGAAAATTACATGATGTGATGAGGTGCAAAAGATAGCAGAAGACGCAGTTTCGTTGATTTCTATATGCAAGCAGAAGATGCGGTTTCGTTGATTTCTATATGCAAGACCTTTTAACAGAGGGAGAGGCTGAAGACGCAGGCGGCACAGGAAAACTAGTTATGAAAACCTGTTTTAATAATACTTGAAAACTTGTTTTAAAAACATACGAAAACGTTATTTTTTGGTTTTCGCAAAGTGGTTGCGGTTTTCATGTTTTTGAAAACGAAAAATTGCCAATATCCTCAACCAAACAAGTTTTAATGAAGTGTTTCTTTTTTTTAAATGACAACCAAAAACTAAAGAAAAAAACGAAACCAAACAGCTCCTTAATAAACATTAGATTTTCTTTTTCATCATTTCTTTCCTGATTTGTTTCCTTTATTCCTAACATTTTGGTTCCATTCTTGGAATAAAACTCACAAACAAACCCTAATGGTACAAGGGACACACAATATCTCAATTCTTTTACCACCCACCAACCAAATTGCACAACACAACACTACCGATTCGTCAAACACTCGCCCCTCTTCACCAAACACCACCACCACAATAGACCCCATATCCATTCAACTTGCCGCTATAGCATCATGATTGGATGGCATGGATGTTCTTAGAGCTGACTTTGCTACCCTGAAAGCTCAGTACAAGACTACACAATCCTCTTCTCCACATGTTGACAACATAGGCAAAGGAGTGGAAATCGCGTCTGGACTGCGGGAAGCTAGGCATCCCAACTGGACAGAATCAAAAGAAGATGAAGGTGACAACCTATGGGGGAGACAAAACCCGAACCACCATCCCTACTCCAAAATCGAATTTCCTAGATTCGATGGAGGAGGTCCACGTGGTTGGTTTCTCAAAGCAAAAAAATATTTTCGCTGTTACCAGACGCCAAAAGATCTCAAAGCCAACATTGTGGCTATGTACCTGGAAGCAGATGCTTTGGATCTTTTCTCTTGGATCAAAAATGAATGCACCATACTTTACTGGGATGAGCTAGTAAAGGCTTTCCAGGAAAACTATGGATCAGCTAAATTTCAGAACCTAGACGAGTATCTTTGCAACATTTGACAAACAGACACAGTTTAGAAGTATCGACAAGAATTTGCAAATCGACGAAAGTGACATTGTTTATTGGGAGTCTTCATCAATGGTTTACGGAGAGATCTGAAAATGAATGTCCACATTCACAAGCCTCGCACTGTATATAAGGCTATAAGCCTTGCGTTGGAATTTAGGTCCAAATTAGGAATTAACCGAGGTCAACTAAGCTCCAATTGGCAGAGTTCCAATCGATCCGGCCAACTTAACTTGCTCAAACTCGTGAAGGTCAGAACACAGTGGTAATCCCACGGCATAATAATCCAGCTCGAAACAGGGATATGGAGAGACAAACGCTACTTGCTCGTGGCCTTTGCTTCCATTGTAATGAGAAATACAGTCTTGGACATCGCTGTAAAACAGGCTCTCTTTCTCTCTTAGAGGCTTCCTATGAGGATAATGATAGCGGACACGAAGAAGATGCAAAAGGCTCTAAGGAGGTGCAGCAATGTAGAAGACAAAAAAAGATAATGATCGAAATTGGTGAGAAAGGAATTCATTTTTTATTCATGATTTTTAAGATATATATACACCTGATTCCACTCACTCTTGCTTTTCTGTTATTCTACCGTAACAAATCTAACAACCCATATTGTCTAAAGAAAAACGAAGAATAATGAATAGTAAAAAAGGGACAAAACAGAATTGATGAGGTGTCTCGCTATAGTTCCTCTATATTGTCGTTTACTGGTGTTAATTTTTTTGGTGAGTCTAACAGCCCTTCCTCAAGTTGGAGTTTGTGTAAACCCAACTTGTCTAATGTTGTATGAAGTGTTAGTGCTGGTAATGCCTTTATGAATGCATCAGCTAATTGGAACCTCGAAGATAAGTGACTGGTTTGGAGAAAACCATTGTGGACTGCATTACGTACCAAGTGACAATCGATATCTAGATGCTTGGTACGCTCATGGAACATGGGATTGTTGGAGATATGGATTACTGCCATGTTATCGCATCTTAGTGGGATTGGTAATGAGACCTTCACTTGCAGATCTCTTAGGATGTAATTGAGCCACTTTATTTCGCAGAGAGTATTGGTCATATTTCTATATTCGGCTTTAGCGGAGGATCTATTGACTATTTGTTGCTTTTTTTGTCTTCCAAGAAATTAAGGATGAACCCAAAAATATGCAAAAGCCTGTGATGGATTTTCGAGTGACTAGGCAGCCTACCCAGACTGCATCAGAGTAAGCTAACAATTTATTTTTAGAGTTTGCTGAGTATAATAGTGTTGGAGCTCGAATTTTCGGTATAAATTAGAAATATTAAATGGAATTAAATGAGTGTGTTTGTATAGGTATTGTGTTATAGATGTT
>JANZLF010000004.1:7079383-7090295 GCA_026546835.1 Erythroxylum foetidum | reverse complement strand
CGGGTCAAAGGGTTTGTCCCGGTTAGGTTCTCCGATCTCTGCGTGGATACCGTTAGAGACGGTCTCCTTTGGTCATTATGGTTTGAGTTTGTTATATAGTCACATGGATCCTGGCTTTCGGGAAGGTGCCGGAACAAAAAAATTTTGTTTTCCGCACCGTGGGCATGTGATGCTCACACCGGGATTTTCCTACAGTTTAGTATTGGTTGTTGAATGTTGTGAGTACGGGTTTCGAAATTTGGGAGTTCGCTGAGGCGAAGCCAGCCTTTCGCCGCAGCGTATTTGTCTCGAAATGTGAGGAGCGCTTGCCTTAAGAGTTCGTTGTGGCGAACTTCTCTTGCAAGGCGTCTACCGTGGCGAACTTGCCGCTTTATCACGCTATCAATCCTTCAAATTTAAATCCTTTCGACCTCTCCTCGCGCGACCTTTACTCGACGACCTTGAGCGGTCGCCTTGGGCCCAACAACTTTGATGGGATGCACACTCGGATATCACTCAGAATGTCGGGTATATGTCTAGCGAGAGTGAGGTGCTACATGACTCATTCAAAGCACAAATGCAAGCAATTAGTCTCTACTCCTATAAATATGACACAATTCAAGCATTAGGACATATCATTTTTCTCATTAAATTGTAAGCAAAAATCAGAGAGTGTGTAAGAATTAGAAGAGTGAAATATTTTAGAGTGTGTTAGGGTACTTATCTGTGGGCACTAGGAAAGTTCATAGACTCTTACAATTGTTTTTGATAAACACTCAAACTCTATAATCTGCCTCTTATTCTTGATATTAGTGGAACCACTATAGTGAGATCCTTGGATGCAGATAGTGTTAATGTTATCAAACCAAGTAAAATCTTAGCGTTCTTTAATTTTCTACAATCTATAACATCTACAAAATACAATATCTTTTTCAGTCTTTAAGGAGTAAGACAACAGTACAACACAATTATCCTAACATAAGTGGTATCAGAGCTATCCGAAACCTCCTGGGCATTTATTGGCTACTCAAAGCATCAAGGATCATCAAGAACTTTCTCTAAGTAAGGTCATTTCTATTTCTTTAGACTACAGTAAAGATGGCAGGACAAGAAATGGTTGTCTTCACTGGTAAGGAAGACTTCACCATCTGAAAACTCCATATGCAAGCCCTTCTTAAGTCTTATGACTGATATGGGGCTATCGAAGATCATTATGATGCTAAAACTGATCTGATAAAAAGACTCAAGATGCAAAGACTTAAATATTGCAAGTAAATGCTTCACTTATCACCAACTGTGATAAGAAAAGTGTAGAATTATAACAGTTCATAAAAGCTATGGCTTAAACTTGATGAAATTTATGCAAAGAGATATCTTCCTAACAAGATGACTCTTCTTCATAATCTTTCTAACTATAAGATGAACACTTCTGTCTCTTTAGATGACAACCTAGCTATTTCGTTTAGTTAGTACAGGACTTAGAAGCTACAGATGAAAAGATCTCTGAGGAGCATCAAGCTGTAGTGATTCTAAAGGCTTTACCTTCTAAATTCAATTCATTTAAGAAGGTAATTAAGCATGCTAGTGCATAATCCCTCACTGTCAAGAGGGTGTTAGTCACTAATGGAAGAAATAGTGGATGTTAATCCATTCAAGAAAGAAGCAGAAGTGATGTGTGTAGAAAACAATCAAAATAAAAAGTCGTATAAGAAGAATAGCACGAAAGGGAGTTGGCAGAAGGGAAGTAGGAAGAATCAGCACACCAAGGAAGGTGAAGAAAAGAAGAAAAAGGGAAAAGGAAAGAAGTTTTTTTACTATAATAAGGAGGGACATTTTGCAAGGGACTGCAGAAAGAAGAAAAGGGATAGAGCTGCAAAAAGTGGAGATGAAGGAAATGTGGAGAAACCAGAGGATTCAAGTGGTGATGAGATTTTAGCTGTCACTGAAGAGAGTGAAGACCTGAGTAGAGAGTGGATCTTTGACTTAGGTTGTACCATGCATGTGAAACCACATAGAGATTAGTTCACTACATTCGAACCAATCACTGCCAAGGTAAAAATGATAGATTCTGGGCAGCAAAGGATAAAAGAGATTGGAAGTGTATCCATCAACATGTTTGTTAAGAAGAAAAGGATCCTTATTAATGTCAAATTTGTGCCTGGAATTAGGAGGAATTTGATTTTTGAAATCTTGTTTGATAAGCAAGGTTCTCAGATTAGATCAAAAGATGGACTCAAAGAAATCCTAAAGGATGGTAGAGTCATTATTAGAGGAGTTGAAAGGGGTGGGTTGTACTATGTCATAGGTTTTATAGAAGTTAATCAAGTTTCTGAAAAGGGAAATCATGAATCAACCAAGCAATGGTATGCAAGGTTGGGTCATGCAAGGAACAAAAGTTTGTTCCACCTCTCTAAACAAGGATTGATTCCTGATTAAAACCTACAGATGTTAGAATTCTGTGAACCATATATGTTAGGAAAGCATCACAGATACAGTTTCTAAAATGGAGCACAGAGGGCCATAGAGATCATGAAATATGCTCACAGTGATCTCTAGGAACCAGCTCAAGTATCTACTGTAGGAGGGAACCTATATTTTATGTATATAATAAATGACAAATCCAAAAAATGTTAGGAAAGATGAAGCATTAGAATACTTCATAAAATGGCATACACTCATGGAGAAAGAGTTTGGAAAGAAGCTAAGATTCCTAAGGACTGACAATGGATTAGAGTACTGTAATAAAAAAATTTGAAGACTATTATAGCAAGAAAGGTATCTTGAGGCATAAAACAATGAGAGCTACGCCTCGGCAGAATGGTATAGTTGAGAGACTCAATAGGACTCTCCTAGAAAAGACCAGGTGCATGCTACCCTCTTTGGGTTGCTCACACTCACTATGGGGAGAAGCTATTAGGACTGCAACCTACTTTGTTAATAGACTCCCCACCTCTGCTAATGATTATAAGACTCCACAAGAAGTGTGGAATGGTAAGAAACCTATCCTAACTCACCTTAGGACTTTCATAAGTGCAACTTATGCACATCAGAAGGAAGGAAAGCTGGTGCCTAGAGCAATTAAAGGAGTATTTCTAGGATATCCAAGGAGTTAAAGGCTATAAGATCTTACTACTCCAAAAGGGGGGCTACAAAAGTATCATAAGCAAAGATGTAATCTTCAAGGAAGATGAATTCCCTCTGCTGAATAAGAACTTCTCAAATTCAGATCTCCAAAAGGAAGCTCAGGAGTAATTAGGATCACTGAACTAATCAGTTTCTTTCTATGTGCCACCAGAAACTGAAGAATGTGACATTACTCAACCTACCGATATGGAACCTATGCAAGGAACTATACAAAGGATAGAAGAGACTGAAGGTGAGGGTGAAGAAGAAATCCCATATACAACTACAAATGATCCATAAGGAAATCTACAAGACTATCAACTCACAAGAGATAGGCAACCAAGGCAGAGAATTCCTAATACGAGGTATATAGACTCAAACTTGGTTAAATATGCATGTATTGTGGCTGAATCTATAGAATGGAGGGCACCTAAAACTTTTGAAGAAGCCATGATCAGAATTGATGCTAAACAGTGGAAGGAGGCTTGTGAGAATGAGTATTCTTCTCTAATGAAGAATATGACCTGGATTGCCTAGATATCTTAAAGTCAAATTAATGGAAAACAAATGGTTATTTAAGTTGAAAGAATGAATAACAAAAACTGAACCAAAAATGTAAAAGGCAAGAGTTGTAGCTAATGGGTATAGGCAGAAAGAAGGAGTTGACTACAAAAAAAATATTCTCACCAGTAGTCAAATTTAAGACAATCAGACTCCTTCTAGTATTAGCCGTAGTCTATGACTGAGAAATCCATCAAATGGATATTAAGACAGCCTTCCTATATGGAAAGCTTGAGGAGACTATCTACATGAAACAACTAGTCAGATTTGTAGATAAAGACAAGCCTGACTATGTCTGCTTACTTCAGAAGTCCCTATATGGGCTAAAGCATGTACTTAGGCAGTGGAACAAGAAGTTCCATGAGATAGCTAGTGAGATGAAATTTGCAAGAAGTGCCTATGACGACTGCTTATACTACAAGGACTTAGGAGGGACAGAGGTTATCTTCATGCTAGTCTATATAGACAATCTAATTATTGCTGGAAAAGAGTTAAGACAGAATAATTGAAGCGAAGAATGCTCTGAGCAAACACTTTGATATGAAGACTTGGGAGAAGCCCAGAAGTCACTAGGGATGCAGATTATAAGGAATAGGAGGGAAGGGAAACTATGGTTGAATCAGCAGAGCTACATTCGAAAAGTACTAGCTCAGTACAACATGGAATTGGCAAAGCCTACCTCTATCCTTATAAGCTCACATCTTCAAATGGTTGGTAGTAAAAGCCCCCAAATTGAAAAAGAAAAGAAAGTTATGATAAACTACCCTTATGATGTTGGAGTTAGTCATTATGTATATAATGCTATGTACTAGGCCAAATCTTGCCTATGCTATTAGCATTCTAAGCAAGTTCATGGTAATCCCTAGTTTTGAGCATTAACAAGGACTAAAGAATGTCCTTAGATACCTTGTTGGAACCCTAAGCTAAAGCTAAGCTAGCTAAATGCAACAGTATATATATACATGGATATGTAGATGCAGACTACGCTGTAAATAAAGACACAAGAAAGTCAATTTTAATGTAATACTTTACATTAGCAGGAAACACAACCAATTGAAAAGTACAACAACAATCAATTATATCACCTTCAACTATAGAAGTAGAGTTTTATGCAATTACAGAAGGGGTAAAAGAATTATTATGGCTATCAGACATCCTCAAAGAACTTCGAGCTAACCTAGCTCAAGCAACAATTTATACCGACAACTAAAGTACAGTATACTTTAGCAAAGATCATGTCCTACATAAGAGGTCCAAGCATATTAATGTCTGACTCCACTTCATGCGAGATAGAATCGCACAAGGATTTATCAACTTGAAATTACAAGAGAGAAAAACCCATCAAACTTCAGAACTAAAATATTAACACAAAAGAAGTTCACTTATTATAGGGATTACTTACAGATTGTGCAGCAAGTAAAGCTAGGGATTTTTGGATTCCCAAATCACTCTCGAATTTTTTATCAGAGTTAAGATTGATGGAATAGGAGGGAATAAATGTGATGAAAATCACGTTTACTCCACCAATCTCCACCGAGATTCAATAAACAACAGAAAAAAATGAAGAATAGAAGGTGCGTGTGTGAGAGGTGTTTGAAGATGTCGAAGAGAGGAATAGAGGGAAGCTCTTGAATGTTCTCATTAAGCGAGAATCAAAAGACAAAGCTTAAGACACATCCACGTGAGACACACATGACAAAAAAATACGTCAAAAGCTAATGGTCAATACTAAGTCGTATCAACACAGCAGTAACTAATTCAGAAACATATTGTTCAAGATGTTGTCGTATTCAGAACATCTAAAGCAAAATCAACTACACTACAACAATACTCAAAACAAACAGCTTCAGAAGTATGCATAAGTGGATCACGTGAAGAGCACCTGCACAATATTTGACTCATTCAAAGCACAACCTTAGGTAACTGGTCTTTACTCCTACAAATAGAACACAATTCAAGCATTAGGACATATTGTTTTTCTTATTACATTGTAAGCATAAATCAGAGAGTGTGTAAGAATTAGAAGAGTGAAATATTTTAGAGTGTGCTAGGGTACTTACCTGTGGGTACTAGGAGAGTTCATAGACTCTTGCAAGTGTTTTAGATAAACATTTAAACTCTGTAATTTGTCTCTTATTCTTGATACTAGTGGAACCACTATAGTGAGATCCTTGGATGTAGATAGCGTTAGTGCTATTGAACCAAGTAAAATCTTGGTGTTCTTTAATTTTCTGCAATCCATAACATCTACAAAATACAATATCTTTTTCAGTCTTTAAGAAGTAAGACAACAGTATAACACGATTATCCTAACAACTATTAATTATATTTTTTGATTTTTAATAAATTATCGATTAAGTTACGTAATTTGATCCAGATAAAGATAATAAGGTGACCCAATAAATGATCTAGATTAATGAGTTAAAATCCGGTTAAAAATAGATCTCAATTAGTATGGACCAGACCCCTAAAACACAATATATAGGCTATATGTAAAGGTTAATGTCTCCTATAGTTTCTCATTTATCAATCATAACCATAAGGATTCTCTGACCCGTTAAGAGAGCTTATATATTGAGAAAACTATAGAAAAATCTAAACCTCGTGTTGGAAAATACTTTCTCTACAAGTCCTGGGAGATTCGTAATCGTTTGGAGCTCACAAACAGCATTAGAATCAGAGATGAAACCGAAATAAGATATTCCGTATTACCTTTGTTTTTAATCCTTTCATGTATGATCCTGGATACGTAATAAAATTTATACTATGTATTACATTTATTTCATAGTAGTTCTGTTCTCTCTTTAACTTGTTCCAGTGGTCTTCAACATTCTGAGCTAGGCTCTTGTTCTTCACCGTCTCTTAAACCAGGAATTCATATGTTATACCTCATCTGTAGTCTTTTTTTTTGTTGCCCATGAGGTGTCTTAGGAGGGTCCCAACTATGAGAAGACATCTTTAAGTCATTCACACCCAGATTAATCTCCGCTCGAGCCGGATAGGTCCCTTGCGGGAGACAAAGCTTTGACCCCTAAGTTTTAAACGATTGCATATATGAGGGGGGTTTGAACCCGCAACCTCACTTAAGTCAGGAGAGTCCCTTACCAACTCACTAACTCATGGTCCTCAAACTTTTATGTTCAAATTAACATTGTATCTTCCTTTTAAACTAATCAAGTTTTTTCTATTCGTTACTATTCAACGAGCTAGTTTTGACAAAGTGCAACTAACCAAAAAGTGAAAAGGTATAAATTCAGAGAGAACAACATTTACTTTAATTATCCAGAAAAAACCTAACCTAACTGGTATATGAACACATACAAAATTTATACAACATGTGAGCTCGTTCAATTGGAATGGAAACATTAGCTTATTCCCATAAGCTGAAGCCAACAAGTCGTCTTTATGTCGACAACAGGACGGCTACACATGTCAAAGTTTTGCTTTAACCGTGACAAAAACACCAAATAGCTATAGATTAGTATAATCTACAGCTTTTCTCCTGGGCATAGATGTGTAAAAGTTGCAGCTTTTGTCCTGTACAAATCAAACCAGCTATTAACAGTTTGGAGCACAAAATGTAACCCATCAAGTTTGACTTAAAATATTATAAGTGTTAAAAATAATTAGTTATATATTTTCTTATTTTAATATAATATTATATATCCATCTCTCATAAAAAAATTAAAAAACATTTTAACCTGGATTTGTGAGGCTTAGAATTTCATTTTAGTGGATGTTGACGCTTGCTCAACAAGCCCTGACACAGCTTTTCTGACATCGTATCATTCCGCGACAGGGATACTGTTCTCGCCTGCTTTCTTTTCGTCAGTAGAACTGCACATGGAGATTGATGTTTTTGCAATGGTCCTTTCAGGATATATGACACCAAACCGAAGTAAATTTGACTATCGACTGCACTTTTCTTTACCTGACATGTGTAATTCCATGCCTACTTAGGCCACACGATCCAAGCCTCCAAATTAGGCCTGCGAGGGCATTTATATTAAAAGACCAACAATTTATAGGTGTCATGTTTTGTGCAGATATTTGTAGAATTTGTTGTATTTATAGTGTATTGTGTGCTGTAGCTTGTACTGTAGGTCTTAGAGGGTTAAGTAAGTGTTGCGTTTTATGCATAGTGTAGGTGTCATTTTTTGTACAGACAATGGGGGTATAAATACCCCATTTTTTCTTCTGTAATGTTTTAACGCTGAAGTAATAAGTGATTAAGAAATCACTTTTACCCAAAACCCGAAATCCCTAGTTTTGTTCATGGTATCAAAGCTTTCTGGGTAGATCTTCGAAGTTAGATATGGTCGAAAGTGTGCGCTCTTCCTTTGGTGGTGTAGCTGGTGATGAAAATCCGCTTTTCCTCCAGAACTCGGATCATCCAGGGATGATTCTAGTCACGACTCCGTTGAATGGGAATAACTATCTCTCATGGAGTCGTGCGATGTGGATTACGTTGGGGGCAAAATTGAAGCTTGATTTTGTCACTGGAAAATGTGCGAGGCCAAGGGAAGATTCACCAGATTATGATCGGTGGTGTCGGGTGGATTTCATGGTGACATCGTGGTTGTTGAATGCCATCTTCAAGGATATTGTCGAATCCTTCTTGTATGCAAGTTCAGCTACGGATTTATGGAAGGATCTAGAGAGGCATTATGGAGAGTGCAATGGGCCATTGCTCTATCAACTCACGCGGGAGATCAGTTCAATTTCGCAAGGGGATTTGTCTATTTCCAGGTATTTTACAAAATTGAAACGTCTGTGGGATGAGTTGAATTGCTTGGCTCCTATTCCACAGTGTTCATGTGGAGCTCTACAACAGTGTTCTTGTGGGTCACTTAGGCAGTTGATTGAATTTGGGGATAATGATAGATTAGTTCAATTTCTGATGGGTTTGAATGAGGAGTATGATGCTATTAGAAGTCAGATTTTGGTGATGGATCCTTTGCCTCATGTGGATAAGGCATACTCGATGGTAGTTCGGGTTGAAAAGCAGAGGGAAGTGAATGTTTCTTTTTCTGATAATACGAGTAGTGCAATGTTGGTGAGGGGTTCTAGTGGGAGCAGTGGGAAAGGAGCTGGTAGAGGTGGTGCTAAGAAGCAAGTTAATAAAGATGATATGTTTTGTGATTTTTGTCAAATGAGGAGACATACACGAGACACTTGTTTCAAAATACATGGGTATCCAGATTGGTATAAAATTTCCAAGGAAAAAAAAAGGAGATATGGCTAAGGAGTTAGTGAATATGAGTATGAGTGACTCACCTTTGGATCATTCATTGGAGCAAGATATTAAGGAACCAACCTGGAGACAAGACATGGCAGCAATGATTCAACAAGGAATTCTGACTTTTATGCAGAACCAAGGAAAGCAGATGCAGTTGAAGGAAAAGGGATCCGATGTTAGCAACTTTGCTCACTACAATGACTTTGCAGGTAGCACTCTAAACCATTCTTTTAGTTTAGTTAATTCAATTGAATGTGGCTCTTGGATAGTAGACACAGGTGCATCCAATCATATGTGTCATAATGTGAATTTGTTTGATAACCCTAGTCCTGTAATTAAATACACTCCTGTTCACTTACCAGATGGCACAATTAAAACCGTAGATTTCATAGGAAATGTGGTTCTTTGTTATCATCTTGTTTTTCATCCGTTTTGCTCATACCCTCTTTCAAATACAATTTGCTTTCGGTGAACAAGTTAACTTGTCAATCTTCTACAAAATTCACTTTCTATGACACATTTTGTGTTCTGCAGGACCTTGTGACTGATGAGGTCTTAGCAGTTGGGAAGGTGATCGCTGGCCTGTATATTCTTGATAGGTCCTCTTTTCATCAAGCTACCATTTTGTCCTATGTTACCCAATTAGACAATAGGAAACATAAATCAATTGATTGTCATAGTGTTGTTAATGATGTTTTTTGGCACCAAAGATTGGGCCATCCTTCTTCCAATGTACTGAAATAGTTGCCAATTTCTTTCAATAAGATGAATAATTTTGATCAACCATGTGATGTTTGTCATCTTTCAAAACAAACCCGTCTTCCTTTTCCTAAAAGCAGTATTAGTACGGTTGCATGTTTTGATCTAATGCATATGGATCTTTGGGGTCCTTATAAGCAAGGGTCAATTAGTGGAGCACACTATATCCTCACCATAGTTGATGATTTTTCTAGAACAACCTGGACTTACCTCCTTAAACATAAAAATCAAACTTCAATCTTCTTGGCTCAATTTATTCAACATATCCGAACCCAATTTGATGCTACTATTAAGGTTGTTCGAACTGATAATGGGACAGAATTCTTGAATCATACTTGTCAGGAAATCTTAAACAACTGTGGTATTATCCATAAAAAAACTTCTCCTTATACTCCACAATAAAATGGAGTTGTTGAAAGGAAACATCGACATTTGTTGCAAACTGCTAGAGCACTTATGTTTCAATCTCATTTACCTAAACACTTTTGTGGTGATTCAATTTTGATTGCTACCTACCTCATAAATAGGCTTCCCACTCCTGTCCTAAATTGGAAATCACCATATATTGTTCTTTTCCATAAGGAACCTGATTATACTTTCTTGCGAACTTTTGGTTGTTTATGCTATGCTTCTAACACTTTTCCTCACAAAGGCAAATTTGCACCTAGGGCTTTCAAATCTGTTTTTATTGGTTATTCTTCAGGTCAAAAGGCTTACAAACTCTATGATTTGCAAAGCCATCATACTTTCATTTCTAGGGATGTTGTTTTCTATGAAAATATTTTTCCTTTTCAATCTGTTTCTTCGATAAAAAATATGGTTCCTTTGCCCAACCCTACTGTTTTACCTTATGCTGTGTCACAAGAATCTTCTTTTGTTGTCAATACTGATGTGCCTTCTTCAAATTCTTTGGATTCCTCCTCTTCTGCTATTCCGTTCTCCACTGATTTAGCACAGAGTCCAACTCCTATTCGTAGGAGTACTCGTGTGACCCGACGGCCTAATTGGCTGGATGATTTTGTTTCATATGCATATGTTACTACTATTTCTCCTATTGTTGTTCCATCAATGCCTAATTCTTCTCATACTCCACCTACTTATCCTTTTGTCGTCTCATCTTGTTTTACATCTGATTATCATTCATTTTTAGCAAATGTGTCTATTATTAAAGAACCTAGTTCTTTTGAACAAGCTCGAACTAATTTGAATTGGTTGCATGCTATGGAGGCTGAGTTGGCCGCCCTTGATCAT
>JANZLF010000004.1:7056035-7067267 GCA_026546835.1 Erythroxylum foetidum | reverse complement strand
GCTCTTGGTCATATACTTTTCCTCCAATTTCGTCCATAACTCCTTAGCTGACGTTTCCTTCATATAAGGATATTTCAACTCCTTATCAAGGAATGATCGAATAGAGGCACAAGCATGGAGATTAATTCGCGTCCACTGCTTATCATCCATATTTTCGGGTTTATTTTCCAGAACTATATCCACCACTTGTTGATACAATACATCCATAACTTCACATTGCCACATACCAAAATTATTAGATCTATTGAATTTATCAACATCTAACTTTGTAATAGCGATTGGATGTAGGTGTCGACGATGATGATATCAATTCCCTATTAATAGGCTCGTCTTTATCTCCAGCCATCTACTCGCTACTATTCACAAATACGCATTGTTTGTAATCGCTATTCACACAAATTGTAGTTCTGATACTATTCACAGCACAGGAGTGTAACACAGGTATTATTCACGGGGACTGTAGTACTAGCACTGCTTACGGGGATTGTAACATTAGCACTGTTTACAACTATAGCACCGACACTGTTCACGGGAACTGTAGCACCGACACTATTTACCAACACTTAGCTCCAACAGGTTTTCACTTCTACAGCACCCCAGCCGAAAAACTGGAGCTCTGATACCACTTGTTGTGCGTAAACGTTAATAAATTTTGGAGTGAAAAATAAAACATCAACAAGAACATCAAGATTTTTATACTGATTCAACAATACTTATATCCAGTTTGGAGACGACTGAGTATTTCAATATAATCAATGAAAGCATACAATAGTATTTATCACTCAATTTCTCATAAGATCCAAATTAATCGAAACTCACCCACTCTTATTAGTGTATCTATTTACGTGAGTCTCGTGAAGAATTCGCATAAATAAATGGTTAAAATTTAAATAGATAAAACAGGATAAAGTAATTTTAGAAAAAAAAATCCGGACTCATGTATACCTCCATACAACGGTTGCTTTCACTGTCCTGCAAGAAATAAGGATTGGAATTTGGAATCGTTCTTTTTCTAGAAAAAGAGATAAACCATGCATGACGCAGCAGCTGCAATTATAAAAACGATTCACACAAGGGAAACTATGTTATTATTTACGCTGTTCTCTTTTCACACTACACGTATATACGTAGATGCTTTTACGTTAATCCAACGAATCTCGCCCGATTATGCCTTAATTGGGGCCTTGTAAACACATGTATAGCTTTATGTTTTCTTGCAGCCTTCTTTTTCTTGTTTAGTTCGACACCCCTCAGTTCATAAACAACTGTATTACTTGACCATTTCTTTTCCTTGGAGTTGCATATATCATACGTACTAAGAAATTTCCGATCAAAACTTCATCGAACAGTACTCTAAGGAAAATTTTCCAATCTCGTAAATATAAAATTAATGCATTGTCGGAATCACCAAAGACGATTTGAGATGATTTTGATGAAGCATTTATGTGTTATTATGATTCCGTAAGTTCATTTACTATTCCTTCATTTGTCAATGGATACAGATAAGAAGGCGGAATCACAGAGGTCCTAAACAATCTATGATTTTATTTAATTACAGCTTGGATATTGTTATGCACTTATCAGTGACAAATCCAGGATTTTAGTTTTGGAGGGACAAAGAACTTAGTTTTGTAAGGACTATAGTCCTACTTAGTTTACTCTATATATACACATATTCTTAAAAAATTTTAGTTTTATAGGGGCTATAGTCCTTGTTAGTCCCCCTAGATCCATCCCTGCAGTTATAATTAATTTGAACATGAATTGACAATTAAATCCCATCTGAATTAAAAACTTGTGCTTAACTACACATAAGAAAGGAAAACGTCAAGTGTAAATGAAGAGGGCCAATGAGGTTTATTGCCAGAAATTGACAATCAGAGGAGACAAACAGCCGCTACCAGGTTGGCCCCAACTTCCTCCCTACCTAATGTAAGCCACCTCTCACCATATATATGAAACCCAACCTCTCACTATTCGCCCAGCCACGTGCCCAGTTTCGTGAAGATAAGACTTTTCTTCTCCTTTTTTTTTTTTTTTAATCCTTCTGGTTTTCTTTAATGCTCTGCTTTGGACTGTCATACATTACAAAGTCTACATCTCCCAAATTCACCGTACTAATTTATAACCTTAATTAACCCAAAGTGTTCTACCTCCCAAGACAAACATTTACTTGGGGTCCACGGATTATGGTTTACCATATGATTCGTATATTCTGTTTTTATTTTTTTATCAATTAAAATAATGTTAATTTTCGGTAGACACTAAGTCCATGACGACCTATTAAAAATGATTGTATATACATCTACAGCCTCCTTAGGCAAGTATATAAAGAGGGTGTACCACCCCAAACATTCATAGATATATACCTCTAAAGCCCAAAGTCTAAACTCAATTGCTTCAAGATCACAGCTTCTCTTTTCTTGCTTGCAGGGACGAAGAATGGTAATGCTTTCTCCGACTCCAGGCAGAAATAGGAAAACAATGGCAGTAGGGATCCCTACTGTTGATCTGTCTCAGGATAGGTCGGTTGTAATTGAGTTGATCATTAAGGCATGCCAAGAGTACGGCTTTTTCAAGGTCACAAATCATGGGATTGATAAGGAGATCGTAGAGAGGCTGGAGGATGAAGCCGTTGATTTTTTCTCCAAACCAGCCTCAGAGAAGCAACGCGCTGGACCTGCAAATCCTTTTGGTTATGGCTGCAAAAACATTGGTCGGAATGGCGACACTGGCGAGCTTGAATATCTTCTCCTTGAGGCCAACCGTCTGTACATTTCAAAGAGATCGGAAACAATCTCCAATGACCCTGTAGAATTCAGGTACCTACTTCCAGTAATTTGTCTTGTGTTTTTATCTATAAGGCAGAGTTATATTATTTAACCATGCAAAATCCCACTTTTCCCATTAGTTTAGGCTTTATATTCACAGAAGGCAAAGAGTCGTGGTGATAAAAACAATGAGATTGCAGCAGAAAATGTCATTAGTTGTTGTTTCATCAAAGTCATGCAGGTTGCGGGCGTGGTTTATGCTGGAGAGTTGATTCATTTTCAGCTTTCTTCCTTATTATTCCTTGATTTAGTAACGGTAGTTTTTATTCATTAAGAAGTTTCGAGTTATGGAACTAGGGCCGGTGGATAAGCGAGATTGATTATTATCAAATGGTGGAACATAAAGGCTTGGTATCCTAGAAAATGACATCTTCCCTTTATGAAAAAGAAAGGGTTGAATCAAACATAGTATACAAGTTATAATTATTGATTAATCTTGTTTTATGCAATATAATATGTTCAAATGGTTTACCTCATCATATGTAATCAATTTGGTTTGATTATTTTAATCCCACGAACTCTGCAACATGATATAGAATTCTGCCCACCAAAATAGAACCGAATGGACGCTTGAAATCGACCATTCTTTTGCATATCCTTCATGAGATAGTTCTATCATCTCCTTTTTCTTAATCTCAGTTAGCTCTCTTTCATTCAATAGATATATCCTTTCGATGGAAGTTGAATTTGAGTGTAATTAGGACTTAGAGCTGTCAAAACTCAAAACTACACGTGCAACACTAACATATATACGTACATGTTAACAACGATATTTTCTCCTAAGATGTCTGGTTTCGACCTAGCTTTGCTTTTATGTACCGTCAACAACTTTGTCCAAACAAGGACATGTTTGTTTTATCAGATGGGCCCTACAGCGCCCTGCTTTAGGAAACAATCTTAGGAACTAGCTTTGTAGAGTCAACATTAATTTACCGAGGTTGTTCTTTTTTCTGTTAGAAGTTTACCATGTTAAAAATGACCTACTATTGAAGTAATACAGTCTGATATACATATGTATGCCCATTTCCATGATTCAGTCTTGCAATTATAAGCCAATGGTGCAACATACTTCTTTTCCTGATTGTGCTCCCCAAGTAACAGGGCTTCACAAATCTTGCAGTTGTGCAGCGAATGATTACGTGCAGTCAGTTAAAGAATTGACATGTGAGATTCTTGATCTAGTGGCTGAGGGCTTGTGGGTCCTGGACAAGCACGTGTTGAGCAGGCTAATCAGGGACGTCCAGAGCGATTCACTAATCAGGATTAATCACTATCCCGCAGTCAATGAGGTCAAGGAGTGGGACCCGTCCCCCAAAACGATTGGATTTGGAGAGCATTCCGACCCGCAAATGTTGACCATCCTCCGATCAAACGACGTCGCAGGACTCCAAATCCAGTTGCAAGATGGTTTCTGGGTTCCAGTCCCCCCCGACCCCGCTGGATTTTACGTGATTGTTGGGGACGCCTTGCAGGTTAGTAATAGCAAGGAAAAAGATGATTATTACTAACATTTCCTTGACCCAAGTTCTAACACCGATGTTGAATTGTTCAGGTTCTCACAAATGGGAGGTTTGTGAGCGTGAGACACAGGGCATTGGCCAACTCACACAAGACAAGGATGTCAATGATGTTCTTTGGAGCACCATCGCTGAACACATGGATCTCTCCTCTCCCTGAAGTAGTCTCGCCAAACAATCCAAGTCTATACAAGCCCTTTACTTGGAGTGAGTTCAAGAAAGCAGCATACTCTCTTAGGTTGGGAGATACACGTCTTGACCTCTTCAAGACTCCTGCCACTGATTGATCACCAATTAGAATAATATAAGAAAGCTTAGATCGCCATTCAACACATTCTTCTTTTTCTTTTAGATCAACCAAGATTAAAAAAGAAAAGGCTTTATAACTGTATATACGCTGCTGATCAGGGTTATCACAAATATCTCTCCTTCTGTTGGGAAGATTTCCTGATTTTTTGTATCTTTTTCTTTTAAGTTTTTGGCTTCAGGCCCTCGAGTAGTGCTTATTTTGGTACTGAATATGTGTGTGTGTCTAAGGTATTGGATAGGAGATAAGATCCTCTGTTTAATATTACTCTGTCTTATTCTGTCCAATGAAATCTCAACTATTTATTTTGTAAGACCCACGTAGGACCTACGCGAAATTTACGCGGGACTTATATAAATAAATGGCTGAGATTCATTGAAAAGAATAGTACACCATAACTTGGACAGAAGATCTGAACTCGTTGGATAGTCCCATGCGAGCCTCATTGTGTAGGCCTCTCTGTGAAGTTATATGTCCGTAGTATTTATAATCTGTATAGCTTTAACAGTAGATTTTGCTGTACCTAGTTCGGAAAGGAAAAGGAATTGCCCTCTCACATCATTAAAGTGAAGTGCACGCGGCAGTGCCTTGTTGTTTCAATTACGTTGTGATTAATGTTAATTCCCATCATGTTCTGTTCGTAAGACCAAAGTGCACTAGCAAAACTAATCATGATAGTAAAACAGAGCTACAGAAGATGAAGGGAAAAGAAAAGGCTTAAGATTGACTTTCGGACCATGTTTATAGAGGTGGAACGTTGCAGTCCGTCATACTAATTATTAATTTTGATTAGGCTACTGAACAACTTCAAAGTTAGACTTATGAACAAACTCAGCTTGACCAGATCTAGGAAAGCCTGGCACTGAACTGTACTAGTTGATTCAGGAATATGTACTGTTAGAGCAGTTGCCAGCTTTGATTTCTTACCAGACAGAAGCTGCAAATAGCCAAATACTCACAGCTGCCAACCCTGTTCTTGTGTTTGTACTTACAGCTCCAAATCCTATTCATGTGGTTGTCCCATCATCAAATTACAATCACAAAAGCAGTTACAGATATCTCCCAATCGTGGGGTCAAAAGTTTAGTTCTGTTACGTATTGCATGCTTGAAGCTAGTAATGATATACAGTGACCAAAAGCACCGGCTACATATGAATACAGGCCATAGCACAGGGCATTTTTGGTGAGCTGACATGTTAATGTAAGGTCAGTGTTGCTTTTAAGATGTGGCAGGCCGCAATTCATTTGGTTTAGTTAGGTGCATGTGAGAAAGTTACATGACACCATAGTCTCAGTTAGTACATTCATTTTTTAAGTGGTTTGGGGTCATAATCAGATGTCCGATTGCCTTCCAAATCTTTCTGTCAATTCGATGCCGACACTCCAGCATTCTTACGATACACGTGCATGGCTGTAGCCAGCTAGCTAGCTATAGGCCATTGCACACATTTTGTAGTTCCTGTGTTACACCAACTTGCCTGTACAGTTTCCAAATATGCATTTGTGAATGTGGTTGACGAGTTCTACTAATAGGAAGGACTATAATCCTCAAACTCACCAACCACGACTAGGAAAGAGTTCAAGGCAGTTAGATCAACCAGACAGTTCCTTACGAGTTGGCATTTACGTATAGGCTTAGGTAAGACAAAGATAAATAACATAAGACTAGAGCTTTTACAAGCTAGCTACTTTAGATTACAATAATTTCTCTTGGGAGTTACCTAAATTGTATAGTTCGGTGAAACCCCATTGGAACGATAACTACTTGATGCCCAAATTAGGATTGCTTAGATGGGGGATTTCCACTTTTTATGATAACCTACGGAGGTCCAAGTGATAAGATAATAGCTTATTACTTGCCACAGTTTGCAGATTTTACCTTGTTCGCTGTCATGAATGATCATTTGGCTGACGAATGAAGATTAGAGACAACTCGTAGTGGGTAGATTTTTTTTTAGTTCAGGGTCAAATTAAATGATGAACCCTCCTTAAAAGGTCCCAAAAAGTTGACTGGATTATCTCAGATGTTGATTTTTAAACCACATGTAGTTTGCTTGTGTCAAACAAGTAAATGAGTTGATGCTACATATATGACTCTGGGCCCTCTTGAATTGGAAGTTGCCCAACGCGCATTGACAAACAAGTGTCAAGAAGGATTTTAAATGAAGAAAGCATGAAACGGATGGAGAAACTTGTTGGTTTGAAAGCAAAGAACAAATTAGAAATCAGATAACGTAAAGTTAAAAGCCAAAGACAGTTTAAGACTGAATTGTTAAGTCTTATTGATGCAATGAATCAAACGCTTTGTCAATGGGTTTGTTTTAAGTTAATGACAACATTAATTACCGACGGACAGGATTATTCCATCAGTAAGTTAATGATAATATTAATTACCGACATTGAATATCTATCAGTAAATCGAATATATTTTACTGACAAACTTTATTTTTTCATTGGTAAATTTATTAAAATTGTTTTTTAATATTTTCCTGTATTTAATTTTATTTGATAATCTTTACGATTGATGCATAATTTATATATTTATCAGTTATCTATTGATAATATTTTGATTTATTTCTATATTTAATTTTGTTAAAATAGAAATTTGATTGATGATATAAAGTAAAAGTTATCTTAATTGATAATAAAAAATTATTTTGTACATAATAAGTATTTAATTAATACGAAATGACTATGTGATAGCGGATGCTCTGACTACTGTGATGAGGTGTTGTCCTTCTCTTTTACCTCATCCATTTCATTACGGAGTCGAGCTATGTACTCTATCAAATGTTGCAACTGAGTTGTCAATGTCTATATTGTGCTTCGAAGCTCATGGACTTAATTAGGTACTAACCGCTTACTAGATACTGCTATACTGGATGTGAAGGATTGTGAATAACATATATTCGCAAATGAACCTAAGTTGAATATCCTTCCACGACGATCCCTACCACCTATTACATGAAGATAGGTTTGACTCTCATCAACATCTTCAGACTGTTGAGACTGTTGTTGAATGTTTTCTTGTACTTGATCCTATCAGAAGACAATGTTTATGTTAGCAAATGATAATTATTAAACATTAATATTAAAACATAAATTTCATATACATTTAGTTCTCTACATCGAGTATTAACTAAGGTCACATCGTCATTTGTCTTACTGTGGGTGTGTAAAAAAGAGCTGACGGGGTATAGGCTTTGTGTCTATAGACTTTTCCTGTATCAAAATAAAATGTTATAAGTGAACTATAATTTTTAAAAATTTCAGTAGAATTTTCTTTATTTTTATGATATTTATCCCCTGTTGAATAAAGAAAGTAACTCAATAACATAACCATATATGACACCAGACATTTATAACATTATCATTCTCCATAATTTACATTTTCATTCTAAAATTCACACATCAAATTAAATTGAAATACATAAAAGTAAAAAAAAGAATATAAATGTAAAGTGTAGATACTTACAAGTTTTTCTGCATGTTTATGGTGGGTAATAAATGCTCCAGTATATATAGGAAGACTCTCTCTTTCCGGTCCTCCACGTTTGTTGGTAAAATTATGCTTTGAAATAGGCATTGTCTCATATGATGTCCAATACTGCTGCCAACGACTCCATATTTCTTCAAAAATATAAGACAGTCGTACACTAGTCTTGTGTATCATACCAACAAAGCCTCGATAACATGTACGTGCTTGTCTCTTCTATATTTGACAATTCAATAAAATGTAACCATAGGTAGCCTCAATTTCTTCCTTTCTGAATATTCTTCTTGTTAAACGTTCATATGCTTGTCAAGGATTTATAAAAATGAATAAGTTACCATTAGCATAACTAGTTCCTCCCCATCATCATTACGAGAAACTTTTCTTTCTTTTGTATGAACATGCGACTCAAAATAAAGTGAATAAAATAAGCTAACTTCCTCCACTAAATAAGCATTACATATCAAACCTTCAACTTTAGTCTTGTTTTTGTCCTTTTGATTCAAGTGATGCAAGCACTTACATTAGCAATTTATAATTAAAATATGTTGTTACTTCAATTACATTCATTTTTGTTGAATTCCTCAAATAGATAGATTCATCGATATTGAGCTCGACTGGCATGTTTAGTCTCTTGTGAATGCGTAGGTAGATGCTCTATACAGTTAAAGAAGTTTGGAGGAAAAATCCCTTCTATTTTTCACAAATTACTGGAATTTTTCTTTCTAGTTTTTACATTTCAACCAATTTGATTTCAGATGATGTTAAGCTTTTGAAAAACAAACTTAATTCTATTATAACTTCTCAAATCTTATTCAGTAGCAACTCCCGAAATGCAATTGGAATTAGCCTTTGCATAAACACATGACAATCATGACTTTTCATCCTAAATAATTTGTACTTCTTCATGTCCACGTACCTTACCAAGTTTGAAACATAACCATCGAGAAACTTTAGACTTTTTAACCATTCACACAAAATTATGATTGACCATGATGAATATTGTTGGTCAGATTGACCAAAAGGTTGGAATCTGCTCCCAGGGTACTAATTTCTGTTTCTTAGAACGCTTTCTAGGCTTAAACCTAGATTGACCACAAAATTTGCAATCTTGTAATTCCATATCATCTCCCCAATATAACATATATCTCAATTTACAATAATCAATCTTTTTAACAGGCAAACCAAGACCCCTAATAAGTTTCTTCATATTATAAAAACTATCAACCATTATATGATTATGAGACAATGATTTATTACCCATCCAAGAATTTTATCAAAACTATGATAAAAAAATGTGCTCTTTAGAGTTTATGTTCAATATTCAAGCACTTGAAGACAATTGAGTCATTGTCTCACAATTTGGTCATAATTCTTGGTCAGTTGAGTGTAGTAAGTCAAAAAATTGTTTTGCGAGTTTGGTTCTTTGATTTTCTATATTTTCGTGAAAGGTATAACCAGTTGCATCATAAACTATTTGCATGCAAGGATTTTCAGTTGCACTCACACTATTTGTTCAAAATCTAGTCCCTCCTTTAAACTCATCTATATTCACTGATGAGTGTACTTCATTACCCCTTAAGGTGCTATAAGTCAATGACTCCCTATGTCGTGTCCACTCAAAATAATTTGGGACAAACCCTTTATCAGCAAATGCCCATTCATTTCATCAATAGCAAGGAAATGAATGTGTTTGTACTTTTTACATAGACATCTGATCTTTGAGCCATTCATATATGCAGATTGAGAACATGCATAATGAATAGAAGCTTCAACTCCCTTAACAAACTCATGATTAATGAAACCATTAGGTTTTAATCGTCTATACATTCAAGATCTATCAATATTACTTATTTATGCAAAACTATTAATTTCATAATTAGTATCCTTCATGTCCCTTAAGTCGACAGAACATCTAAAATTTACATAACATCCCTTAAGTATTAATTAATTGAATTAATCACCTACAATTGATTTCAATATTATGGCACATGACATTGTTTACACTGTGAATCAAGAAAACAAGCTCTTGTTGTGACTCCTAGGCTTGTGGAATTTTTCACTGATAAGCCTCACGGGAGCTTCATCACGTGCTTCTAGCCTATATACCATCCGAGGGGTTTATTATGCAAAGAACTGTCTTGTCTATTAAACGTATAAATTTCTTATGTTAATACTAAATTTGGATTAATCACATTGAAATTGAAGTATTAATCAATTGAATTAATCACCTATAATTGATTTCAATACTATAGTATGTGGCATTGTTTACACTTGTGAATCAAGAAAGCAAGTTCTCGTCATGACTCCTAGGCTCATGGAAATTTTCACCGATAAGCCTTATGGGAGTTACATCACAGGTTTCCAGCCTATATACTATCTTAGGAACTTAATTATGCCTCAAATCATTCATAAGATCTCAAACTCATTCCACATACACTAAATACTTAGACTATTAAAGAAAAACATAAAACTCATCAATGATTATAAAAATATTCTAAACAACATCACAAAATCAAGACCTCTTTTGCATTCACACAAAATCCAAACGCATCATAATCGTATTATTAAAGCAATACATATGGTAAATATGAGTTGGACGACTTACCTGGATGGACAGACAACTCCAGACTACAAAGATGAAGAATGAACGACGCTCTTCAATGCTATATAGGGCCTATGAAAAAGAATATTTCGTAAAAAGAAGGGTAAATTATTCAAAAATAAAAAGTGTGTGAATTCTCTTTATTATTTATATAACAAAATTTTAAACATATATAATTAACAAAAAGTATTATCAATTATAATAATCAAAATTATCCCCAATAATTTAAATACTCTTTAAACCTTTATAAAACTAGTCTTTCATCAAAACTTAATCAATTTGTAATAACAAATTAAATTCCACAATTTAAGTTATCAAAGATATAACAAATTGTCTTACATTTTCATTATACCAATCTTACCTTTCTTCTTTGAATCTTTCCTTGAATTTGTAAAATTTGCTTAAGCCTAGGTAATTATTTAGATGAGCATGATTAGGTGCCTAACACCTTCCCTATCCTGCAATCAATCCCCAAACTT
>JANZLF010000004.1:7039118-7049481 GCA_026546835.1 Erythroxylum foetidum | reverse complement strand
ATGCACAAACAATTGGCTCGAGAGTTCCGTAAAACGATCCGGATAAACCGAAGTTTATACCGTAAACTATCCGAGTCTGATTTCTCAAGGATCTCGTTGCCTCAAGCGGGCAGCCGGGAGAAGGCTTTATGTCAACGTGCACGTGACTCCATCCATAACTCTCTTACCCAAACAAAATACATAACTATTCGTTTCATGCTCAAAGCATTTTATCACAGCTTTCATTCTTTCCATTCTTGCCAAATATGCCATAAGACCTATCAAGGCCATGCATAACCATAATCACAATGCATGTTCAATATTTCGACACCAGTAATGTCACACAATGCAAGCAAGCATACACAAGACAATTTGCCCATACACACAATAACCATAAACATATTACCTACCTAATATCGCTTGAGAATCCAGCTCACTGTTGTCCTTCCTCTTGCGATTGGATCTGATCAGCTTGGTTTCCTATAACAAACCAAGTTCCCATTCAATTAACATTTAAGGGAAAATATTCAAAAAGCTTTACAAGTCGAAAATACTAACACTAAAGATCCATTCTCGAATTCCATCTAAATTCCTGAACCTTTAGAGGCTAATTCCAAATTTCCCTTCTTCATACAACTTGTAGCCCTTGATCTCTAGTTCACAATGAATCAAGAATCACCTCAATTGGACATCTACACCAAAAGATATGCCCAAAATACCAAAAATTTTACCTTCGGATAACCTGGGCTCGCCGCGGCGTGCACACATGTGTGCGTCGCGACATGTTCACCTCTCGCACGCCGCGACGTGCACACGCTGTGCGCCGTAGCGTGCACATCTTTTGTGCATGCCGTGACGTGCACCTTGTGCACGCGGTGTGCCGCCCTTCTGCCGCACGCCGCGGCGTGCTCATGAGCACGTCGCGATGTGCGGGTCGGAGAGGCGACTCCGAACCCCAAATTTTTGCATTTTTCGACTTCAATCCTTTTCCAAACTCAAATGTAACACCCCTAAGCCTTAGATCATATCTTATAATACATTTCTAATCCAACAGCAACTCAAAATCAGTCATAAACACATCAACCCACGAAATCTAACCATTTTTACCTTAAAAACCCTAAATCACCGATTACACACATTCAACCTATCTTAGAGGTTAATCTAGTTAAAACACAAAGAAATGAACTCAACTTACCTGAAAATCACTTCAAATCGGTCGGAAAAACTCAAAGATCGAAAAACCTATTCTCTTCTTCCTCTTCCTCTATCGACGACAACTCTCCTCTTTCTCTTCTCTTCTTTCTTTCTTCTATTTCTTTTTCTAACTCTTTCTTACTTAAGTCTAAAGACCAACTTACCACTCTTGGCAAAACCTAAACCACTCCAACTCAAATAACCTTCCCAAAATGCCCTCATAAACTTTTATCTTATAATTTCCATTTAAACCACATTAAACTCAAATAAACCTCAATTATCCACTAATACGCCAAAAGAAATCAAACTAAGGCATAAAACTCATAATTAACACAATTCATGCTTAATGACATCAATTAGAAAAATTTTGGGGTCCAACAATAATGGTACCCGGATGTCCTAAGTCTTGGGGATATCCTGTGTCGATGACTAAATATTGGAGTGGTACTAAGGTACCAGATAGATTTAGGAATTGAGGTAACTTGTGTCGATATTTATACTTCTAATTACATTTTCACTTAGTAAATGATTATGATAAGTAGAGATGAGCTAACAGACCATTAAGTGTAAACTTACTAGGTTAAGCAAGGCTTAGACAATTCAATTAATAATAGGATAAAACATAAATGACAATAATAAAATAATATCCGTATTAATTATTACTAATGATAAAATTTTAGATTTTTATTAGGTGTTTGGATAGGCTAAGTATTGTTTTGTATTTTAATATTATATGTAAGTTTTAATCATTTGACTAATTTATATTTATATCAATTTGTTTGATTTTAAGGGTACGATTAGTTCCCTTATTAAGTAAACAACTCACCCTTTGTTGTTATATTTTCTCAAGAGATAGAGAGATTTTCATTAACCTTAGTGCACGTGATTGACAGAGTGAAGTCTAGGTGGGGCTAGTAGATTAAATTGAGTAAATTTGTTTTATTTTATATACTTTTAAATGTGATAGTTTAGATAGTTGTGCTTGTATATAGAATTTTTGTGACTAATGGATATAATTTTTGGAACTAATAAGGATTTTAGTATTTAATGATATAATTGGGGGAATAATTTGGATAAATTGTGGTTTAAGAATTAGTAGAACGTCACATTTAGGTATCGGAGTGAATTTTTAAAGACAAATTAAGTGGAAAAACTAATAATATGTTCTTATCTTATTTAGGATAGTTTTAGGACATGATATTGCTGCTTAGAGTTGATTGGAAAATCGTGTAATTTGATCCATTATCTAGATGTGCCTTATCAAAGAATAGGCATAATGGATCGAATAGGAGGAGAGATGCTAGTGCCACCTCAGATGATATAGTTCTGTCAGATGATGTAGCAAGTTATTACTATGACTCTAAGCAAGGTGATTCTGGAGTGGACCATAACTATAAACGGATATGTAAGATAGGTTTAATGGAGTTTTAAGGTACTACTGATCTTGAGGTGGCTAAGGCATAGTGGGAATAGACAGAGTTAGTCTTATATCGTCTGAAGTATACTTTGGAAAGAAGGTTGTAGTATATAGTTTCATTATTTCAGGGCAAGCATTGACTTGGTGGAAGTTAGTGAAAAGATCTTATAAGGCATAAGATATGACTTGGCCAGGCTTCCACGGAGAGTTTAGCGACAAATACACTGTGTGGATATATCGAGATAAAAAGAAAAAGGAGTTTATGAGTTTACTTCAGACAGAAGAGACGTCAGTGGTAGAGAATAAGGCTAGCTTTGTGGCTTTGTCTAAATATGCATTAGAGGATATGACAAATCTAAAGGACAAATGTTACTGATTTGATCAAGATTTAACTGCTACTTCTGATTTCAAGAAGTTACTAGAGACTACATTCATAGTAGAGGATGTGATAGCAAGGCAAAAGGAGAGGAGAGCTGAAGAGGCGAACAGTCATTATAGAAAGAGGATTCGGTTTGTTGGAGTTAGTTATTCATGGTCTACTGGTGTAGGGAGATCTAGGAGAGCTGATGCTACATCAAATAAGAGTGGTACTTTCTACAGTTTGGTAGAGATTAAGGAGATGGTAGGGATTTAGAACATCATAGTATTATTAGTGCACTATCTGTCAGATTAGATAGAAGGGTTAGACAAAAGTTCAGATGACCTATATTATTAGAGGAGTTGAATGGTTATAGAGTTATGCTATCTATGAGAGAGTTCATAGATGACCATATTGGGGACCTACTAGGATCAGTCAGGCATGCTATATTTTTGGAGAGTATGGAGATTTAAAGAGAAGTTGTTCGATAGTAGAGAGAAGTTTAGGAGTGAGGGTAGAGGAGACAATATGTCGTCAGAGTGGTGCCTTTGGTTTAGGTAAAGGTTCAGGTAGAATTAACAATAGAGGTGATGGTCGAGGAGTTAGACGTGAATCAGTAGTGGGTATATGTACTAGTGGGACATTCTTAACACAAGGTCAAACTTAAGCGAGGATATATCATATAATGAGGGACGAGGCACAATATCTAACAATGATTTTTTTTGGTACGATTTTATTATTTGATATTAAGGCTTATGAGTTAGTAGACCCAGGATCTACACATTGTAGTAGACCTAGGATTTACACATTCTTACATTTCTTTAGAGTTTGTTTCTAAAGTTTCAAGGGAGGTTAGTCCATTAGGATATGACTTAAGAGTGTGGTTGCTAGTAGGAGCCTATATGGTGATAAATAGTGTAAGGAGGGGGATGTCAGTGAGGATTAGTGGAGTGGAGCTATCAACTGACTTGATAGTGATGGATTTAAGGGAGTTTGATGTAATTCTCTAGATGGATTGATTGACATAACTTCAGGTTTTAATGGATTGTTATACAAAAGAGGTGATGATAGAGTCCTTAGATAAATAGAAAGTGATAATTGAAAGGGATTGTAAAGTTGTTTCAATATGTGTGATCTCAGCCATGACTGCTAGACGATTGATATTCAATAGATGTGAGGCATATCTAGCTTATGTTATAGATATGAGGGAGGTAAGTCCTAGGTTACAGGATATCCTTATGGAGAGGGAATTTTCAAAGGTATTTTTAGATGATTTATTGAGTTTATTTCTTTAATGGGAATAAATTTCACCATTGAAACTATGCCTAGAGTTGCATTAATTTCTACTGTACCTTACAAGACGGCTATTATTGAGTTATATGAGTTAAACAAGCAGTTAGAGGAGTTGTTAAAAAAGGGGGTTTTTAGAAAGAATGCATCACCTTAGGGAGCTGTAGTGTTGTTTGTGAAGAAAAAGGATGGTAGTATCAGATATTGCATGGATTATCAACAATTAAACAAGGTAATAGTGAAGAATAAATACCTTTTCCTAAAGATAGATGATCTTTTAGAAGAAAAATGAGGGAAGTTGTTATATTTTTCAAGATTGACTTGGTGCATTCAAGGAGTAAAGAGGAGAGCGAACAACATTTCAGGATTGTGTTATAGATTTTGAAGGAGAGATAATTGTATGCCAAGTTGAGTAAGTGCAAGTTCTAGATGGAGCGGATAATTTTCCTTAGACATGTGGTGTCTTAAGAGGGAGTGATGCCAAACCCTACTAATGTAAAGGCAATTATGGAGTGAGAGTCGCCTAGAAATACATCAAAGGTGAGGAGTTTTCTGGAACTTAATAGGTATTATCGATGATTTGTAGAAATATTTTTTATGATAACGTTGATAAGATACTAAAGAAAGGAGCTCACTTTTAGTGGATCAATTAGTATCAAGAGAGAGTTTAGGAGTTTAAGTATAGACTAACTTCTAGCCTAATTTTGGTGCTACCATTGAGTGGTAGAGGTTTTGAGGTATATATTGATGCTTTTAGGGTAGGTTTGAGTTGTGTATTGATATAACATAGGAAAATGATAGGTTATCTCTCTTGTTAGTTGATATCACTTGAGTTAAATTATCCTACGCATAATATGGAATTACCCACAATTGTGCATACTCTTAGAATTTGTAGACATTATTTGTATAGGGCGACATTTCAAATCCTTACAGATCACAATAGACTCAAGTATATATTAAATTAGAAGGTGCTAAACTTAAGGCAGAAAAGATGGGTCACGTTATTGAAAGTTTATGATTGTACTATTGATTGCCATCTAGGGAAGGCTGACATAGTGACGAATGCGTTGAGTAGGAAAAGCCTCGGCATGATGATTAGTTTAAGAGGACACAATATGATATCATTAGTGAAGTTGAAAGCATTGGTTATGAGATTGGAGATTGATTATTTGAGTAGTTTGTCGATGATATTACAAATTAAACCACATTTAGGAGATAAGATCAGAGAAGCACAAGCTCAGGATTCTTATCTGATGCACATAAGAGAGAAAGATTATAATAAAATAGGAAGAATAACTTTTTAGTGGGAGTAGATGGAGTGTTGGTGAATGGGAGAAGAGTTTATATGTAGGATATAGATGGATTATAAGAGGAGATTCTGAAAGAAGCTTATAGTGAACCACATGCTATACATCCTAGTACTATAAAAATGTATCGAAACTTGATACATTGTTACTAGTGATCGATGATGAAAAAAGATGTAGTAGAGTTTGTGTCAAGGTGTTTGACCTAGCAATAGGTCAAGGTCGAGCATCAAGAAACAGTAAGAAAATTAAAACCCGTAGCCATTCCTTTGTGGAAGTGGGAAAAGATTACAATGGATTCTATGGTAGCGTTATTGAGGACTAAATGTAGACATGATTCAGTTTGGGTGGTTATGGATCTAGTAACTAAATTAACTCATTTCTTACTTGTAAAATAGACATACTCCTTAGACAAGCTTGCCAAGTTGTATATTGATGAGATTATGAGGTTACACGAGATTCTAGTGACTACTGTATTAGATCAAGATTCATGATTTAATTTTCGGTTCTGGATGAGTTTATAGACAACTTTAGAGACTAAGTTGAATTTGATTATTGCATTTCAACCTTAATCAGATGGATAGCTAGAGCATACAGTTCAAACATTAGAGGAGATGATTAGAGCATATATGTTGAACTTTGAGGTGATTAGGATAGATATCTACTTTTGATAGGTTTGCATGTAATAATAGTTGTCACTTTAGCATTAATATGACACCATTTGATATATTGGGATATAGAGGGTTCCAAATTGCTGGATATGAGTTATTTTAGGAGACGATGGAGAAAATAAAGGTAGTAAGGCGATGCTTAAAGGCAACTCAGGATCAATAAAGAATTATGCCAATCAACATTGTTGGGAGATGGAATACAATATTAGAGATATGGTATTTCTATCGGTATCATCTAAGAGTGGAATTTTGAGGTTTGGCAGGAGAGGGAAGTTGACTTTGAGATACATTGGGCCAAATGAAATAGTACAACATGTGAGGCTATTAGCTTACAGATTAGCCTTATCTTTAGAGTTATTGTAGACTCATGATGTCTTCTACGTGTGGGTGTTGAGATAGTATCGATTAGATCCTACCTATGTTATATCGAGGCCTAAGATTCTATGTTATCTCGAGGCTTAAGATTGAAGTTACAAATGATATAACTTATAAATAGGATCCCATGGATATATATAGACAAATTAGGAAATTAAGGAGATGGGAGATTATGAAGATGCAAGTTTTGTGGAACTATCATCATTCTCCAAAAGAGGCTACTTAGGAGGTAGAGGACAAAGTTTGACATGGGTATCCTCATTTGTTTGGATCCTCAAATACGTAATTTAATTTCGAGGATGAAATTCTATTAAGGAGGAACTGTAAACACCTCCCTAAAAAAAGAGAGCCTAACTTTAACAAAACGAACGCAACCCAAGAAAAATAAAAAGCTAAGAGCATAAATTAAGAAGATTGCAAATGGGTAATAAGAAACCCAGTAATAAGAAACCCAATGAAAAACTATCTTCTCTTCTTCTCCCTTTTGTTTTCCAACTGGTAAGTGTATAAAAATACACCTTCTTTCTCTTGCATGTGAAGTTTTTCTCATGCATTCCCTCATTTTGTTTGTTTTTCAGTAAATTAGCAAGAAAATTGTAGAAATTAATACCAAAAAATCCGTTAGAAAGGCATAGAACTTTACATAGGTAAAACCTTTCCATCAACAATTCTATGCCTTTTATTTGCAATTTTTAATCATCCTAAAGTAGTTTTAGTTGGAAATTATATTGAGATTATTTGGGAAAAGAATTTCGAAGTCATGAAAAAATAAAAATAAAGAAAAGGTGGTGGTTGAAAAATGAGAAAAAGAGGAGATAGGAGAACAGGAGGAGAGGGTGAAGAAGAAGACAATTTAAGAAAATTTAAGATATATTAAGGGACAAGATAGAAAATGTAAAAATTTGAGGGTAAAATTAGAATTTAGTTCCTATACGGGCATTTTTGTAATTATGATGATTAGGTAAAGTAAAAATAATTTAGTAATTAAGAATAAAGTGGAAAATGAAATAATTTTGGATTATTAAGTGTAATTGAATTGAAAATTTTTCTTTTTTTCGAAAATAAATAGGTTGAAAATTTTTCTTAAATAAGTATAATAGAATTTTGTAATCTAGGTCCGAATGATGAATTAAGGGGTAGATTGGACTTATCAATTAGTTGAGTCTGAAAATCAGGTCAGGATAACCTTAGACTGTACTCTTCGAATAATGTATGGTTTATAAAACTTTTAATTTTGTTCTTAATAAATTATTTTATAGTGAATTATATTTTGAATTAGTCATTAATTAAATTAATAATTAAATATATGGATTTCTAAAATACATAAATTATGTTTATTTATTACATAAACAATTAACAAAGTACAAATGTTTCATATTTTTATTTTGTTATGTAATATGAGGTGTATCGGTTGATAAATTGTTGAAAATTTTGATAATTAAAATTTTCAATTGTGCAAGAGTATAACTAAGATATATTAGGGTAAATAAATTATACTCATGAAATTAAATAGAGATTGACTTATAATACATCGAGAATAAATTGTATTAATTGTGAATCTATGACTTAACTAGGATATATTATATTCGATGGTTATAGATGGATGAGTTGTTTAAATATAAGTGAGCGATGACTACATACTTGTTTGTGAAGCAGGTATCAAAGCATCTTGAGTTACCAAAAAGTCCTATACTGATAGCTAGGTACTGAAATGATAACGAGATATTCTATGCCAGTAGCTAAGTACCGAAGTGGGACCATGGTATTAGATTAGATTGAAGAATTGAGATACCCTGTATTTATATTTATATATCTAATTACGTTTTCACTTAGTGAGTGTCTAAAATGAGTAGAGATGAGCTGACAAACTATTGGATATAAGCTTACAAGATTAAGCAAAGCCTAGACAATTAAGTTAATAATAAGGTAAAACATAAATTATAGTAATAAAATAACATTACTATTAATAATTACTAATTATAATTTTTTTTTTATGTTTGTTGGGTGTTTGGATAGGCTGAGTATTGTTGTGTATATTAGTGTTTTATGTATGTTTTAATCTTTTGGCTAATTTATATCTTTATTAAGCTATTTGATTTTAAAAGTATGGTTAGTTACGTTTACTAAGTAGACAACTCATACTTTGCTGTTATATTTTTTTAGTAGACAGAGAAATTGTTGATAAACTCAGGGCACGTGATTAATAGAGTGGAGTCTAAGTGGGGTTAGCAAATTAAATTGAGTAAAGTTGTTTTATTGTATATACTCTTGAATGTGACAATTTAGATAGCTGTGCTTGTATAATTAATTTTTGTGATTGACGAACATCATTCTTGGAACTAATGAAGATTTTGGTAATTAATGATATAATTGGAAATTTTTTTTGGATAAATTGTGGATTAAGAATTAATAGAGCATCAAAGTCACTGATGTTGTTATAAAACAATCATAGAGGTTGTGAAAGAGAGACACCAATGTATCAGAGAATAAAACGAAGAGACACCAATGTTTCAGAGAATAAAACCAAGTCAAGTCAGTTCTATAGTTGTTGATCTATAGATAAGTACACAGCTTCTAAACTGGACCAAGACACTGTTAGTTGTTTCCTTGAATAATAGCAAATACAATTAGCTTCCAAAAATAAACAAAAGCTAGTGGTTCTTCAACGAGTCGTAGGATAGCCTCCGTAGTGGAAGTCACTAAAAGCATAAAGCGAATTAGTGCAAAATAACTAATAAACCTAATTTACAGCATGAGAGTGGCATCCACAGGATTAGCGTCATTTATCCTTTACGGATTTGAGTGTTGAGGAGGGAGCACTTTCAAGTATCTTTATCTTATGCAACAATCATTAGTATATTTATGTTGTCTAAGAAAAACACCCCCAACAAGCTATTTTAATTTCATGCAAGTTTCCATGCGTTGTTATACTTTTAAGAATTGTAATTCTTTACGCATGACTCCTGAACCACGTGGATCTTTCATAGAAATTTTTGTTGTTTTCGGTTCTTAAGGCGGTAAGGTTGACAATACTATTGTAGCAAGTGGCGTAATATTTCAAATAGGGAGGTGGCCTTTGAACTCGTGGAGGTAAAGATGTGCTTGTTTCTGTTGATAATCTGTTTGGCGAGTTGATGAAATGAGTCTTTGCACACTACAAGAAAACTGACGTTGAGTTGATGAAATGAGTCTTTGCACACTACAAAAAAACTGACGTTCTTCGACGGAATATTTCGTCGGAGAAATGGTTAGTTCCGTCGGAAATTATATTTGCCGACGGAACGCGACGAAAGAAGAAACCGTTGTAAATATGGCTGTCGTTATCGATTACCGACGAAAATATTCCATCGTATTTTGTCAACGGGTAACCGACGGAATATTATCCGTTGTTGTTATGTTCCGACGGAATATTTTTTAAAATGACGTCGGTGAAATTAACTTATCACCGACGTAATATACCCGTCGGTATAATTTAGGGACGGAACAACCGTCGCAAATATTCGGAAGTAAGTTATATCTTTAACGATGGAATTTTGGACGTTGCCAAATTTAGTCCATGTTATGTGCCGACGGTATGTCCCATTCCGTCGGTAAATATTTACCGACAAAATTGTTTATTCCGTCGGTGAAAAAAAAAAGGTGTAACCCATTGGGTGCATATATAATTGGACATCCACACATCAACCAGTACATCAAATTTTTGAATAATGACAATTGTATACAATTGGTTGTACATAATTTGACATCCACACATCAACCAGTACATCAAAGGTTT
>JANZLF010000004.1:7016849-7029916 GCA_026546835.1 Erythroxylum foetidum | reverse complement strand
TAGGAAAAGAGAAGTATCGAGAAAGCCAAAGGAAGGAGGATTTTTATTAAATCCAAGCATCATGGTGGCATGTTAGGTAAGTGACAAGTGTCACTAGCTACATGTCACATGCTTAAGCCCCTATTTAGTTTCTCTCCAATTAATTTCCAATTTCTACTCTAATTTCTCCTCAAATTCTAATGGCTCAAATTAATCAATCATAAAAATATGCATCTAAATTTTCAGTGCCATTGGACAGTCATTTCTAATACCGAAAAACAATCAGTCTGTCACTTGGCATTTTTCCTAGTCCGAAAAATACCTCGAAATTTTACAAAAAAAATCACTAAAATGCACTAACAATTTTAAAACCTTAATGACCCTCTACAATCAATTTTTATACACATAAATCACATTTTTAATAATCACATTTATGACCAAATAGATCGGGAAATATCATGAATGCATATACAGTCATCTATATGTGCAAAATTTACTATTCACGTGTATATGGATGCAAGAACATATTAAGACAATTCTAAACACTCATAAACTATTCCAAATTACTATTCTACCCTTCTCATCGGTGATGGATGTTACAACTAGTCTAAAATTATGTGTTGTATTTGGCATATTATGTTTCAAATCATAATATAACTAAGGTATGCAGCATTGTTAGATCATATGAATCAAGCAAAGGGTTCTTGCTATGATTCCTAGGCTCATAAAATATTTCACCGATAAGTCTCATCAGAGTTGCATCATGGGTATCCAGCCTATATACTATTCTAGGGGTTTATTATGCCTCCGATCATCCATAAGAGATCAAACTCATTCTACATGTAGTAAATACGTATGTAATTCATACGTCTACTCATCAATGATTGAAAGAATACTCCAAACAACAGCACAAAACTGAGATGTTTGTTGTATTCACCCAAAACCTAAACCCAAATACTTAGACTATTAAAGCAAAACATAAAAAATAAACAAAAGTTGGACAACTTACGTGATTAGATAGATAACCAAAGATGATGATTTCATATTTAATATAATAAACTTGTTCAATATCAATATGAACATACACTAACAAACATTATAGAATGCATAAACACTATAACATCATTGCACAAACACTATGACATCTTTTAAGTAATTTTATAGTGGAACTATTCCTAAATCATTGCATAAACACCATGACATCTTTTAAATATATTAAAGATCAAATGTTGAGTATAACTTCTAGCTGTACTCGATAAGGATATGAAAGAAATTTTCAATAACTTTGAGTATGAATAAGGAAAAACGTTACTAGTTTAAAAGATTCAAGAAAAGAAATGTTGTAGACATGTTTTTGTCATAAGTTGCAAGAGTGATTTATTTTCAAGCAATACTATATAATGTTTGAATGTATACTTAATTAATACAAAATAATTTTATACAAAATTATTTTAACTAACTTGGAAGTCATGAGAATAGAAATTATAAAAAGATTCCATTAAAAGACTTAGTACGAAATTGATACATTGACTTAGTATGAAATTGGTATGAAATATTTGAGAATATAGACTTAGTATGAAATTGGTACATTGAGAACTTAAGTTCAATTCCAAATAAAAATATAAGGCCCACAACAATAATTAGATAGTTGTAAATGATATACCTAACACTTCATAGTATTACAAAATCATCCCTAATAGAACTTTCATCGAATACTTTATAGACTTCAAAAAATCATCCTTAACTAATAACAAAACCACTATCTTTTTCCATTCTTCACCAACATTAACACAAAAAATGAACAATGAACAATTAGCAATTAACAGTTCCAATAAACGTAGACAACATCAACTAAATCAACAAAACCGACAAACATAAAAGCATTTCACAACAATAACAAAGCAGGAAAAAAATCCTAAGAGCAAAGCATGAACAACTAACCTCAATGGACGATTAACCAGAGACAACAAAAGTAGACAATGGAAGAATATGGTGGAAGAACAACTAAAGAAGATGAACAACTATGATTAAGGAAGAAAACAACAGAAGAATTATCAACGAAGACAAAATGAGAATAGGAAGGGGGCTTCAGGTTTTCGTTTAAAATGAAACAACAAATGACGTCATTTTTTTTCATTTTAAACAAAAAACCGAAGACAATAACAACAAACAACTTCGTTTTCTACTCTATTTAAATGAAAAATAATATCCAACAAACATTGTCGGTTTTGTTTTGTTTTTTAAATGTTACAACATATGGCTACGATTTCAGAAAACGTCGATTGGCGATGATTTTCAGTAATCTTCGTTAATGTAAACACCCTTTAGCGACAATCTCGTGCAGTTATCGCTAAATAGATATATTTGGCGACAATTTTAAAACACTAATCACCCATTGCCTTCTATAGCCAATCTTCTTCTTCAAGATTTTGGGTATTATTCGAATTACCTCTTTTTATTATTATCTTTATCTCATTTTCTATTACGAAATTAATAGATGAATGTTTAATTATATATATTATGTGTTGTGTAAAGCTTCCTCGAATCTTCAAATCAATATAGATGAAAATGGGGGCAATAGAAATGTCTCAATGGTTCGTACACGATTAGAAAAATTGATTGTTTTAGAACATTATTTGATTTCAAAAACTATGTCTATTCAATCAGGTATACATATTTTCGAACTTATGTTCCATATACCATTGAACTTAATAAGCTATTTGAGTTCTGTACTATTTGTATCTTAATTAGATGAAATGTATCATACTAGTGGTTCAACTAATTCAGTGATCCATATTAGATTTGGGGATTCATTCACTGTATTTTCTGCTAGTTTAGTTAAAGCTAAGAAGTTGTTGGAAGAGAGTGTCAATAAATCAACACTGGAGGGAAGATCTTCGATTGTTTTAATTGATGTCTTTGAATATGTAAGAACCTTTACTAGGAATCCAGACATAGGCAACTCCTTTGCCTTTTCTGCCAAATCTCATGTCATTTGGAATCTAGAAAAATAATTATTTCTTTTTCTTTTCAATGAAATAGGCGTAAAACTTTATTTATTGTTTTGTCTATAAGAATTGTTAACCTTTTAATTAAAATCTTGTATTACCTATCAAATATCATTATATTATATTGCTTATCATATTTTAATATTTATATTTTTTAATTTTTATTGTTAATAAATATAAATGATTAAGAATAGTGGTCAACTTAAATTTATGATATTTTGATATTATTAAAATTAAAATTATAGGTATATTTATCTTTTAATATCCAAAAAATATTAACTTTTCAAATTTTAAGCTATTGACATGTGTTTTTCAATAATATGTTTAAAACTTTGAAACATTTTACAAATTTTAGATGCTTTATTCTATTTTCACGAAAAAAATTGTATCAACAAAGGTGTACTATATACAATAGACATCATTAAAGAATCATTTGAGTATAAATCTATAGATCTAAATAAATTTATAGAGTTTGAATGCATTAGAACAAAATTTTAATTATTTCAACATTTGATGATGATTTTAAGAATTTGTCACAAAAAGTTAACCTTTATGTGACGATTCACAAATTCGTTGCAAAAGATTTGACATTTAGCGATAAAAATGCAAAACCATCGTAAAAAGTGGAGCCTTTTGCTACGAATCATTTTAATAATCGCCAAATACATGCCTTTAGCAACGATTCTAATAAATGTCGCGAAAAGATAAGCTTTTGACAATGCTATTGAAACTCGTTACCAAAAACTTACTTTTGGCTAAATCTCAATTTTGTTGTAGCGAAGAATGGATATTGATTTTCAGTCGTTTCTTGGGAAGAAAAGAACGAGGTGAAGATATATTGGAATAGCTGAAAGCGTTTATGGGTGTTTTTTTTAATTACAAAGGAAAGGCTACAAAGATGATCACATATGATGGGGGTACAAAGCCCCGCACGTATCTTGGTGAAGAAGCTCCTGGACGGTTATCGAAGGCCCCCGAAGAATGTGCAGGACCGGAGCTAAGAAAATGACACAAGTCGCCAGCCTGTCAGTGCACTGATTTCCCTCTCGGCCGACATATCGCAGAACCACCTCCCAGTCTCGATGTAAGAGCCCCCGAATACCTGCAACCAATAAAAGATTCTCAGTCAGAACCCGCTGGGAAGAGGAAAGTATATTAATGACATCCAGCGAATCGACTTCAATGACAAGGCGATGGAAACCCCTGTCCCACGCCAAAATAAGTCTGGAATGGACCCCATGAAGTTCTGCTGTGAGGGGGGAACAACGGTCGAATCGCTGCTGGAAACCTCCACACCATTGCCCACACAGAACCTGAATTAAGCCTCCGGCTGACACCCGATTCGCCCCGGGTGTGACTGCCCCATCCGTATTCAACTTCACCCAGCCCTCCATTGGCATAGTCCAGCCCACCGGAGTCCCCACAGGTATAGTGGAACCCAGGAAAACACAGGATTTCATGAGACGAGCTCGGAAAATTCACTCAACATACTCCATAACCAAGCGACGACCACCCGCCGGCCAAAGAAAGCCCTGCTCAAACAGGCTTTTGTTCCTCCAGGTCTATAAGTACCAACAGGCCACCCCAAAGATAATAGATTAATCAACCTGTTGAAAAGGCCGCATGTTGGTAAGGTTAGAGATGACCCATATCCCTTCTCCTTGGTGGAAGAAGCTCTGCCCCAACACATCCCGGGGAAACTGGGCCTAAAAGGTGCGCACCCGCGGGCATGCACGCACCACGTGAAGCATGGTCTCGTCATGCCCACAATAAAGGCATCGGCTATCAGTGGTGAGTGCCAGATGACTCATTGACGATTCGTCAGAAGTTTACCGTGTGCCATCAGTTACAAGAAAGACCGTATTCTCTGAGGATCAGCCCATTTCCAAACAACCTCCCACACATTGGACTGCGTGGCAACCCCGGGATACTCCTGTAACTCGTACGCTAACGCGACTGTAAACCTCCCGTGGGAGGTGAGCCCCCAAAGGAGTTGATCATCCACTCCATCATCGAACGTAGGCCGGATGGAGGCGAGGTCGAAGCAGACTACAATCGGAAGATACTGCTGGAACCTGTGCCTGTGCTAGTGCCAGGTGCCTCTCCGGTCCATGAAGTCGGCCATCGTAGCAGTCAAGATAGTGTCAGGGACGCCCACGGTGGTCAGGTGGACCAGGGGTCCCTACCCGCCTACCCAGTTATCGAGCCAGAATAAAATACGGCGTCCATTCCCTAGAACCCAACGGCTGCCTTGCCTAACAATCGACCAGACGGCCGACAGGCTCTGCTAGACCATGGAAGCCCGAGACCTCGCAATAGTGTGGTGCAAATGATGCGTATCCAAGCGATATTTCCCACAAAGCACACGAACCCACAGTGCGGTAGGGTTGACCATCAACGCCCAACCTAATTTGGAAAGTAACGCGTCATTGGTGATGCAAAGGGGTTTGATGCCCAAACCCCCAGCGGACTTTGGCTGACAGACAGTGTCCCAGTTCACCAAGTGGAGCCGACGCTGCGATGCAGTCGTGCCCCAAATAAAATCACGCATGAGTTGTTCAAGATCATCACAGAGTTGACGAGAGAGTCGACCCGTTTGCATCGTGAAAATGGGGAGAGCGGTGATAACCGACTGGGCTAAAGTCACCCGACTAGCCATAGACAACGTCTGCGCTTGCTAGTCTGTGAGCTTCGTTCGGGCCGTATCCAGAATATGTTGGAAGGTCCATCTGGAGACAGGCTTGTGAAACAACGGGACCTCGAGATACCGGCCCAAATTAGCCAAACGACTCAGGCGAAGAACGTGACTGAGCCACCGAGCGGTCTCCTGAGGCACATTCCTCGAGAAAAAGATCTAGGTCTTCTCAAGGCTTATCTTCTGCCCAGAGGCTAAGCAGAAAGTTTGTAAGGTACGGTCGAGAACCTGAGCCTGGGGCTCCGCAGCTTCTGCAAAGAGTACCAGGTCGTCAGCGAAGAAAAGATGAGAGATGGGAGCCAGTGGCCCTTGGCCACCGCCTACGATATAAGTGGCCGAGTCACTCCATGCAGAGAACAAACAGGTAGGGGAAAAGCAGGTCGCCTTGCCGAATACCCCGAGACGGGCAAAAGGCATAAGAGAAGGTGCCTTGCCATGCCACAGTGCATGATGACATGGATCAGGTTCGTAGGAATCCCGATGGCCTCTAGAGTGTCCTAGATGAATGGCCAACGAAGTCGATCATAAGCTTTTTCAAGATCAACTTTTAAGGCTAGAAAGCCTTTCCGGCCAGACTTCGTCTGCATTGAGTGAATCACTTCTTAGACTATGAGAATATTGTCAGTAATCCACTGGCTAGGAATGAAACTACACTGGTTCTCCGCAACTAGTTGAGGCATAAACGGTTTCAACCTATTAACTATAACTTTAGCGATGGCCTTGTAAAGGACGGTGGAAAGACTTTATGAATATTATTCTATACCGGTTAAAAACTAACACAAAATTGATTTTTGTTATACCAATTACTGTACCGAATTGTAGTGGCCGTACTAGTCAGTACATCAAAATATTAAAAATATATTGTATCTTTTAATTTTAATTATAACAAAGGACAGACTTTAAATAAGATAAAATTGAATAAATTTTTATAATATTAAAAGAATTAATCCGAAATAGTATTTATTATACTAAATCGCTACAAGTCATATTCACAAATTTTTTATACTCAATCTCTATATTAAATGCTCATTGACTACTTTTATGCTTCAAAAATTTATACATATATTATTTATTTTATTTTCTATTTATTTGTCAACATTTATCTGCTCTGACTATATAATATAGGCATGTAGATTTTTTAGTTATAAATAAATAAATAGAAATAGTGACGTAATTATTAAGAGTCCATTCTTATTTTGGATTTTTATTTTCTTGAAAATTTAAAAAATTATTTAATTAATTTTTTAAAATTTATTCCTATTTTATAATATATAAAGTAATTTTAGTTTTTATACCCTAATAATAATAATAATTAAATAATTAAATAACTATTTGCATATTTAATATTAACTAGTAATAAAAGTTAGAACTGATATGATAGTTAATCAAATTGTTGTTAATGTAAAGATTTTTAAAAGAACTTCACGTACGTTTATCTTCTAAAAGATAAATTTTATAATTAAGAACTAAAATTTAATTATATAAATTTGAGAAGTACTTTATAATTTTAAGCAGATAATATAAGTTCTAATATGGTATTTGTAACGTTAATCTAAACAGCACAAAGAGCAAAGGTTGGTTCTTTAGCTTTCCGTTGAATATTAACTATATTACATATCTCACGCACATAATTATAAGGATTTGTAAGTAAAAAATAAACATACATCCTAAATTTGAAAAGCAAATAAGTGATTAATTTTTTTGATTTACTTGATCAATGGAGTCTTAAGTTTAATAATAAAAAGCTTCATTTGTGCAATATGATATAATTTAAACAGAAAAAACTATAACTATGATTACTTACTGAATTTATTTTACGATGTTTTGTTGCTTTTGAAGGATAATAAGTTGTCGAGTGTCATTTCCTAATACTTTGTCTGGATGATAGCCTTTTTCCACAATTTCACTCGTTTTAAGAAAAGGGGTTCTCAAAAGCTTCGAAGTACCAATTTTCATACGTTATGCCTGAATTTATTTATGTCACATCTCACAATATTACCCTTTTTTTTTGTTTGCTCACGAAGTTTTCTAGAAGGATCCCAATTATAAGAAGGTACTTTTAAGTCATCCATATCCAGACTAATTCTCACTCGAACCCGATAAATTACTTATAGAAGACAAAATTCTCGCTCTAAATTTTAAACGGCTGCATATAATATTACATTTAATTAGACAATAACATTACATCAGTATGGAATTTCATTTCTCTTGGTTTGTGTAACAATTAAAGCGAATACTCTGAAGCTTTGAGTTAGGCCGGCTAGTTAGCTTTCTTGGATTTTGTACCTACCATGCCATGAACTGCATGCAAAAACAGTTTAAAGGAATATTAGAAGGCTGATGAACTTTAGATAATATAGTCAAATAAAATCGTCAAGAATGATTCTTTAACCCTAGAAAGTTGATGAACTTTAGATAATATAGTCAAATAAAATCATCAAGATTGATTCTTTAACCCCAGGTGGGGGACTAAACTGAAAGAAGACCAAGAAAGCCACGCACAAATGCTCTTCTTTTTTACATGTACGAATAACCTTTTTCTTGTGCTGATGAAGTTAATAGAGCCCTAATGCTGATCCAGGTCACATGGTGTTGGAATTTCTTCTTCTTCAAAAGAAGAAAAAGGTAAGAAGAAATTCCAACACCATGTGATCTGGATCAGCATTGGGGCATTCACATTATCGGTAAGTGGAAAGTTTTGTTGATTGTTATTAAAGTTAAATCAGATTGACATGTTAAGTTACTAAATCAAGAAACCCAATTATAAGTTAATTCATTTTTTTACTGAATTATTGGATTTTTAATTATTTAAAAAATATGTAGCATAAAAATAATTAATTGTTATTCTATTAACTTTTTTAATTGTATAGATTTTTTAAAATTTATATTTGACATGATTATTATATAAATTATCAAAATTAAAATGACAACAAATTCTGTTTGAAATATATTCAATTTTTATCATATAATTATATAATAAGATTTTATTATGAAAATAGCAGTCAAATTAATTTCAATTTTATACTTCTACACTCACTCAATAAGTATGTTATAAATAATTAATATTTTACTTGTTATAATTATAAATGTATTAATTCTTATAAGTAAAAGCTTAACTAAAATTTGTACACATATTTTGACTACCCTAGTTCTCCAACCTATAAATAAATCAATATCTGAACCTACTTCTCCATTTGAGTTAAATTTAAACTTGCTAAGGTTTCATGAACTACTCAAGTTAATTAAGGTAAAGGCTATATTGCTTTCCTACATAGCATATAGTTAATAGATTAAAAAATTGAACTGATTCAGTAGATTTAATTGTAAAAGTTTTAAACCGATCAATTTTTCAGTTTGGTTTATTTATCTTTGTTACTAAAAATCAACTAATTTATTAATTAATTAGTTAAGTTTCATAAACTAACTTGATTTTAATAAATCAGTTAGTTTTCATTTAACAATCATCTTTAATTAAATTTTAAAAATGTTTATTGGTAAGGATAATCTCTTTCTTTAATTTTATTTAAATTCTTCAATTTTGTTTAATCTTTATTATGTAATAGTTTTTAGGCAATTTAATACTAATTAAACCTTTAACTATTAAACCTCTCATCTTATTGTTTTAATTTCTAGTTCAAATTTTGAAACATTAATTAATATTGTTTAAAAATATTTTGGAATGCTAAGTGACATGATGCTTTTAATTAATTGAGTCACCAGAAGTGAACAAATCCTAATTAACATATTTACTTAGTTATAAGCAAAATCAAAGTGGTTGAATTTGCAATATTAATTTAGTTATGTTGAAAATGATAATATTAAAAGATGATAACTTTTTTCTAATTTAAATATGTTGCACTTTATATAAAATTATTTTACATATTAATAAGTTGATTGATTTTTTTAATAATGACAACTATTCTAATAAATCACACATAACTTTTTAAACATGAAAAAATTAATTGAGAAAAAATTGAAAAATTCAAGTTTAAATAATGACGATAGGTGATCAAAAAGAAAGAATGGATAGAAACCTTGCATTACGCACGGAGCATGAGGTAAGATAACATAGGAGATTCCACATATCAAAGATTACTCATCTATCTGTGTCGGAATAAATCCGAAGACCAGTTGGGGGAAGACACTACCCTTTTAGTCAAAAAGACGGTACGAGTTGGTCTCAGGCCACTGCCTTTTTCATGAAATGCCTTTTTCTGGATTATTATTTATCGGTATGTTGGATATTCTTGCTTATGCGTGCTCAAGACTCGGATAGACTTTATCTTCGATCGTGGTTCTATTTTCCTTGCAAGTAATGTTTTTTTTTTTTTTCTTGAAGGAAAACCTTACTTGCCTTTACTACCTGCGTTAATTATTTTAAAAATCAGGACGAGAATCTCATAAATTACTCATCCTTTTAACCTCTGCCTTCCAGGCATACGTCAAGATTTGAAAGGATACAGTTTTGTAAAATTTGAAAGGATATAGTTTTATAAAAATTCTGAGTTCAGCCGTAATTGTTTATATCATAAGTGAAAATAGAATGATTAAACACAAAATAATAAATTAACATAAAAAATTTGTTAATACAGTTCAGCATATTTTTACGTCTACGGAATTCTCACCCAGTTTAATATTTTCATTAACAACAATAATTTTATACAAGGTTATATTGAATCGATTCACTCAATCCTTGACATTATTCATTGTCCTCACAACCCGTAAAAGTAATTCACACTCAATAATATGATCAACTTGTGTTAACCTTAACAAAGAAATTTATCAACAGCGTTTAACGATAATGATAATAAATAAACAAGTCAAATGATTAAAACAATAATGAACAAAAAAAATACACTTAAGAGAATAACAACTCTTCTAATAATTTTAGTTTCTTCAACGAAAGATCAGAAGTTGTTCACTAAGAAATTTGCAACCAAAATAAATGTTTCTTCACTGAAATGTTACAAATATGAAGCTACAAAATCCACAACGGTTGCTAGAGTTTTTTGTGCACCACCACCATATCGACAGCCATCAGAAATACACAAGATTAACATCCAATTATCCCAACAAAAATCACACAATCGACCAAGAATAACAGCTACTAAGATCACGAAATCTTCTAGAGTTTTTGTACACTACAAATCACAAATGACAAGTACTAAATTAACACTCATTATAAGAAAAGAGGAAATAACGACAAAAAATTACCGACAGAATGTCTAAATGTTCCATCAGAAAGGTTATTTAGCGATAGAATTTACCGACGGAAAAAGACGTTAGAGATACAGCTGTAGGTAAATTTACTGACGGAAATTTTGGGTACTGTCAGTGAATATAACGACAGTTATTCTGTGTTGTATTCGGTCGGTAAATTTACTAACGAAAAATTTACTGATGGATTTGATTATTCCATCAGTCGGTAAATTCATATTCTCATTATTAACGATTTTTTTCGATCGATAAATCGATAGATTTTATGTACGAATTTTAAATTTACCGACGGATTTTTTTCCATCTGTAAATAACTAAAAATTATTTTTTAAAATCCACCTTCATGAACATGAACGACCCACTCCCACATCCTACTGATTTCAAAGCACAACATATAACATCACAATCAATATGAAACAACCATTCTAAGAACTTCTACTTGGTTTTATTTCTTTCATAGAATAACTTTCAAAGCATTATCCAAGCGTAGAAAGAGATGTACATCCACAAACTACATGCATAAGCATCCGTACCAATTTCTATCATATATGTTCAAATTTAAAAATACAACACAGCTAAATCACTATATGAACTCAGTGCTACAGTTCTTTGCATGGTTCCTAATGGTTAATCCATATTTGACTCCTCACTCCTTCAAACCACATGAAACAACATACGACTTGAACTTTTCAAGCTCGGTCTAAACCTCATCCTTTGGCCAATAGAGTAAATCACTCATTTGCCATATCTGTTTTTACCAACAAAACCTTTTTCTTTAAGAATCTATCTTCATTATGCCATTCATCTTATCAAAATCAAGAAATCTTCTAAAAGTAATCAGATAGATTGAAAGCAAGTAGAAAGGAAAACTACTCGCCTGCAATGTGCCTCCTCCACCAGTTGTATCACAATCATCAGACACACTGACAACCGTCCAAGGAGAAATAAAAAAATTTCCCAATCTGCCCTATTTAAAACAGTATCAGATATGAATATGATAAATAAACACAGGACCTTTACTTTCCTTTTTTGATGGTACTATTTTTTTCTTTATTCTAGTGTATGTCTTCTTCATATGTTGATCCCTTATATTTATGCATTTGTATGAATGTGTTGACAGAAACTGATCCCTGCATTAGTCAACCACAACTAGCTAATAAGAGATCCAAAAATGAAAAAGGAAACACATGGGCTCGGGCATTAAGGGACCAACACTAAGCATGTTTGTGAACTTGATATTTCTTGCCTTTATATTAACGCAATAGACTAATGAAGAATGGGCATAGATATTACCTTGTTTCTTATGTAGCCCATAAGACCAACTCCAATAGAGTAGACCTACAAATGATTTATATGCCTTCTCAACCTCTTACGAACCCAAACTGATACATGTATACCAACCATTTGCTTGCTCACAATACATACCAACCATTTGCTCCAAACTGATACATGTATACCAACCATTTGCTTGCTCACAATACATACCAACCATTTGCTTGCTCAACCGAAGGATAAGATGACAATGGCCGGATAAGACAACTCCGACGAGCAGAAGAAGAGACAATGCTGAAGAGAAGAAAATCACACAAGAGGGACGTAGCAGGAAGAAGAAGACGTAGGGGGCGGGCCGGGCGGAGACAGAAGATCTTCGAGTGAGTACAATGTAAAAGAAAATGAAGTCGTTTGGTTAAAATTTGTCGACAAAATTTTCATTGGTAAACTCAAACTTTTTTTATTCTGCCAACAATTTCTGCCTTATTTATTGACAGGTAGCTAAAGTTCGTCGCAAACTTTGCCGGGATGATTTCCTTCCATATTTAGTGATGGATATTAGTACCACTGCAAAACAAAATTTTTCCTGTCAATTTTACGAACGAAAATTGTGTTTTTGTCGGTAATTTCCAACGATATATTTTTTGTCGGTAATTTTTTATCGCTATTTTACACTTTTCTTGTAGTGACTCCATCGACAATGAACAACACAACTAGAATCACCAAAAAACTAGAAATATCAGCTACCAAATTATACACACTCAACCACCAAGACAGCCCACAATAGTAATTCAAAAGGTGGAGAATATGTAGCTGCAAAATTAGATGTCCTCACCATAAAATTAGCTACAAAATATCATCCAAGACAGGGACGGAGATACACCACTGGGTTTTCC
>JANZLF010000004.1:6960964-6979241 GCA_026546835.1 Erythroxylum foetidum | reverse complement strand
ACAAACTATATATACAAATTTAATATAACGTAACACAAATAAATAATGAATTTTAAATATAACATTGTTATAACAATTAAAAAAATTATAATCAGGCATTACCGACGGTACAGTTTCCGTCGGTAACAAAATTCGATATTCCGACGGTTAAGCATTTCCATCGGAAAAATGCGTTGAAAATATCTTTGCCTTACCGACCGACAACATGACCGAAGCTAAATATCTCCGACGGTAATTTACTTCCAGTTCGGTCGTTATATTAATGTCGACTACAAAATGTCGGTCGTAAATACCGTCGCAAATTTACGACGGAATTTGTCGGTCGGAAGTTTTACCTTCGGTACAATCACCGACCGATTAACTCGGCCACCAAATTCCGTCGGTATTTAAGTTTACCGACGGAAATGTTTAATTTAGCGACGGTAAACTCCGTCGGTAAACTGAGGATTTCTTGTAGTGCTTGGTCCGATTGTTTGGAGTTAAAAATAAAAAAATAGAGAACATGGTAACACTATGTAATCAACTCCAATGTCATTTTAGTGTCAGGCACAGGTCTGGCATTGGATGGAGGAGGTTTAAGAAATAAAAGCAAACCGATCGAATATGATACTTGTGATCAACCTCGTTTCAATGTTTGCAGTTGTAATGCTTTAGAAACTAATCGATAACAGTGTGAAAGCTGAATAAATGCCAAACCTGTGAGCTTGAGGATTAATTATTTAATTATTGTAGGATTTGATTTTTCAAAGTTACATAGCTGTTCCTAATCAGATTACGATAAAAGACGAATGTGTTTTCCCTTTTAAGACTATCTTTAGGATCTTTATACCTATTAAAGATCGTCTTATTGATATAATTAAAGACGAATCATTAAGAAAATAATGTTAGAGCTTTTCTTGACTTTTATGAGAATTTCCTCTTTATTCTTTACTAAGGAAATATAATCTTATCAAGGCAACTTGTGATTATCAGAATTCTCATAAATTTGGTTCTAGTCAAACTGGTTTAATTATGATCTAGTTCTCCTTGCTTGATTTGAAGATAATCTTATGTTTCTAATTCCTTATAAATAAGGATTTAGGTGATTTTAAGCCTAAGATTTGTTTTATAAATTGAAAAAGAGTGTCTTCCTTGACCTGGTTTGAAGTTATCCGATACTTCAAGCTTGACTCAGATTTTTTATTGAAAATTTTAAACTTCAGATTCAATTTGAGCTCCGAAACTCAAAAATTATAGAAAATAATGTTATTTTTTAATTTAGAAAATAAAATTTAATCTAGATTGAGTTTCAAGTCGCCCAAGCCTAATCGAAATCTAGCTTAGGCTAGGCTCCTCAAGCCTGATCAGGCTTCGAACTAGGCTCAGGTTTGAACATAAATTTTCAGATGGGGCTCCATCTAAGCCCTAGTCTTGCCCATTGCCAAGCCTACTCATTATCCACATTACACAATTCTTTTTTTTGTAATTTTTTTTATTGATAGTTCACTTTATGCATTCTTCATCAATTAAAGATATTCGTATTTATTTTTCTTGTACTTTTGAGATAGTTTACATCAAGTATACGTGAAATTAAAAAATTCAAAGAAAACATAAATGAAAATTATAATTAAAAAGTGCACATCAAAATCTAAATATCATATATTGTGCAAACTAGTTATAAAGTGTTCTAGTGTGCTATAAAGTCTTGTAAACATTTTCCTATTTGAAAAGAATTCTTAGTTTCATTTTATCATTGTTACTTTCATGTTGGTTTCACCTTATTTACTCTTTCTTATTGATTTCATTTCCCTTATTCTTTCTTGTTGATTTCATGAACCAAAGTTATAAACTCCATTGTTGCTTGCTATTCAGTAGAATCATTGATATAGTTCCTCTTAAAGAAGTTGTAAGGAGATGGTAAAATGCAACAATGATGAGAACATCATTAAGAAAAGCCAAAATTGAGTGAAGCATGAGTGATTAAGTAACTTAATCTCAAGTCTAAACATGTAAAGGAGTTTACAAGAAAAATTGTTCTTTTATTATTAATGCTTTCATTGCAAGTTTAAACAATATAAATTATGTAGAAAGTGATTTTAAGTTGTTTACGAAGATTATCCAAGACCAATTAAAGGTTCTAAACATAAGGTCAGATCATTTAGAATGCCCATCCATACCTAAATCCTTTAGGATAAATATGTTAGAAAGAAGGAGGAGGAGGATTATGATTATGAGGAGATTACTTCTAAGAAAGGTAACAGAACTGTTTCAAAACAAGATGACAATCTGAGCTTTATTAAGATGAAAATTCCTACCTTTCAAGGAAAAAATGATCTCAAACTATTTTTAGAGTGGGAGAAAAAGGAAGAACATAGTTTGATTGTTATAATCTCTAAAGAAAAAGAAAGTGAAACTAAGAGCAGTTGAATTCAAAAATTATGCTAGTATCTGGTGTAATATTATGAATACCATATCGGTGATGATACTAGATTTAGTTTTGATACGTTAGTGTACTTATGCCTATTAATATTGGATACCGTTTTGAATAATGTTTTAATTTATAAAATAATACTTAATTTTTTTTAAAATTACAAAATAATTCCTCAATATATTGTACTGTATAATATATAATTTTACATCAACCACGTCTTTAAAATCATAATAATAGAAATTTAAAATAACAACAATTTATTTATTTTTACTAATATTACTTTTTACATATTTCACTTATAAATAATAACTACAATTAATATGAAAAAAGATTATTTGATTATCATACAAGTATAAAATTAATGACAATACAAAGTACTTAAAATGTTAAAATTTTATCATATAACAAATAATAATTAAATCAAAATATCAAATAAAAAGAATAATATATATTCATGAATCTTCAACTATATACAATTTACAATAATATTTCATGTCAATGAACCAACTAAAAGCAAAATCTGAAACAAAAATATTTATAATTATATTGCATATATAGAATTTAAGGCTAAAAGCCCAATATAGGGCTGAACCTTTTTGAGTTTAATCATTTTGGGACTTAAACTTGTAACCTGCTCAATGAAGGGCTAATATTTCACGAGTCTGTTTAGTTAAAGACTTTTTTGGGTAGAAATTAGGACATGTTTTACACGCGCGATTATATACAGGTTAATTAATGTTTAGATGCCACGTTAATAGTCCTAATTTATTGTCTAGGCCAGGTGGAATTCAAGAATAAATTTATTAATGTCATTTGAATTTCGACTTAAATGAAATATTTTTAAACCTTAAATCAACGATTTTTTTGAACATATGTTTTCACCTTCTTTTTCTTCTCTCGGTTGTGCCTTCATTCCAATCCCTATGCATCATTACTTAATGCATGTGCCTTCACTACAATCTCACTTTTGCCTTCTTAGTAGTGTGAGCTCTCTCTTTTGGCATTGGAGGTAAATGGGTGGTAAGGTTTTTGGAGATCTGAAACATACATGTGCTCTGATTGAAGACCAAAGTAGGTAACGAGTCACCCTTCCTTCTAATTTTTGTATATAAATTTATGATATTTGAATGTTCACTTTATTCTTTTACCCTAACAATGTTACATTTACGTTAATTATTTTATCTTCTTTAAATGAGTTTGATTATTGTGTTGAATAGCGTATAAACGATAATTGTTTTTCATGTGTAAATCTATTATACATTTGTATATAAGATATGATCAAGTTTTCACTTCCCCATGTATTTGACATTGTACGTAGGATATGATTTGTGTCACTTGGTTTAGCTTTGTTGGTAGTTATCTATGTTTTGTTTACCTCTAATTTTTGGGTTAAAGATAAAGTATGACATTCATGGAAGAGATGCAAATTATTAAGAGCAAACAAATTCAGTTCTGTAGACATCATTTAGCTATCAGTGGGTGCACAATCAACATTACAACATTGTGATGTAATACTTGAGAATGAGCTCAAGTAGTAGTTCTTCAAGGTAAAGAGGTTGATTAGAGGATTTGTTTTGTTGTTTTCTTAATTGTGATTTTGTTTTGGTTTGAAATTTTTGAAAATTTCAACTTTGACAGTAAAGGGATGCGTTCTAAGCTTGATTTGTGGTCATACAAGTTGATTTCTTAAACTTACCTAGTTGAATGGGACTATGACAGAGAGGCTAAATATTGTTACTGTAACTTGAAAGCACCTAGATGGACTTTATGAACTGATGAAAATTCAGGAAGAAGATTTTATGATAGTCGACTCTTTCTAGTAATTTTGGTACATTTTTATGTTTTTTAGCTAATTATGTTCATATATTTCATTAACGAATTGCTACCTTTTCTTTGATGGTAGAGTGAAAATGTTTGTGGATTTCATGAACGACATAATCCAAGATTTTGTCCAACAGCAAGACAAATTATTTTAGAGTTGAAAAACAAAAAGATGATGTTATATCATCAAAATAATCTATTGAAGGCTGACGTGACAGATTTAAGAGAGAATACAGTAGATGTTTTGCAAGCTGAAAGGATTATAGAAAATTCGAAGTTGAAAAAATGAGTTAGTTGTCACGAGGACTAGTAATGAAACACATTCAATAAAGTGTTGGAAATGGTTTGCTTGTCTAAGCTTATAGTTAGTAGTTTTGCTTATATTTGTTAGTCTAAATAATAAAGGCAAATAAGGCAGCAGTTGTACCTTTAAAGCCTTACCTGGAAATGGTTTGATGTACTAGAACAATGTGTAAACGTAATTTACCTAACCTAATGTTGGAAAGTGCAAAGTGTTAGATGTTTCAACATATGTTGTATCACTAATTTGATTTTCTAGCCTAAACAAGTTTGATGTTTTATGTAATAGCCTAAACATATTTGATGTACTATCGTAAAGATGTTTGATGTTTCAACATTTGGTAAGGAATATTAATGACAAAATAGGATCTTTAATTAATGGAGATGGAGTATTAGTTAGTAGTCAAAAGGAGTTACAAGTGGCCACAATTGACTACTCTAAAAAATGTCATTCATACTTTACCTCTAATGATTAACATAATTGTTAAATTGTTTTATAAGTTATCAAATTATTGATGAGGAGACAAAGATGTTTAATAGACCTATAATTCCAATTCTTTTTATTAACAATGTACATGTTCTACCATTTATGAACTTCAACGAAAATGAAAAAACCTAAAAAAAAATGCAATTCACACTGATTAAAAAATAAAGGAAACCAACACTTTACTACAAAAAGCTGATCATCTCTTTCCATCCACAAACTTTAAGCTTTCCCTAAAAAATACAAAACATTGCAGAGAATGTAACAATTCCAACCAAGCTTAAATCACCCTCGGTAACCCATTCATGAACTTCAACAAAAAAGGAAAAAAAGTCAAAGAAATGCAATTCAAACTGAAATTGGTAGTCACTACATTCATTACTTAATAACATTAATCCCAATAAGATTTTTACAATCTACTGTTGTTCAGTACATAAATATCACAAAATTGTTCAGTTCACTAATAATTAAATGTTAAGTTTATATTTTGTCCTTTTCCTTTGAAGACGCAGTTTGACTTTGTTGGCTTGGATTCACATACGCAATAACAACTTCCTTCCTCTTTGTGGATTTTTGCTCAAGGTTTAGTAGTCTCTGACTTCTCCTTCCAAGCAGTAGATAAAATGCAAACATTGTTAAGTTGTATTAGTTAATTAATGTTTAGTAAGAATGCAAATATTTAACACTCATATTTAGCATCTGCAACTCTGTGGTTTTATTTATGTATACCTCCATCCCTTCCATCCATTTCTTGAACTTCTTATTTGCTTCTTGTTGAAGAGAAGAGCATGTGACAGACATTTTTTTTTTGTAATTTTTACCTGAGAATTTGGACTATATCTGCCAGCACCAAACATCCTTAATCTGCTTCCATCATTTGCAACACCGTAACCAGGCCCTTTTCTCCCTCTAGTTTGGTTCTTGGTGGTGGTCTTTGAAGATGTACAGATATTTGTTATTTTTGAAGTACCTCCAAGTGTTGGGAGAATAATTGAGGCTGTTGCATTTGCACTTCCACATACATAAGCAGTATTTGAGGTGCTGGTAGTACCTGAAGCAACTGTGGCACCAGCAAATACAAACACAGTAGTTAAGGTAAAGGCAAAGGCAGAGGCAGAGGCAGAAGCAGAGGCTTTTGCTCTTCTTTTATGTTTCTTTCCTATTTTAGCATTGTTAGATGCAAATTTAGAGGCACTTTTTGAGTTGTAAGTGTTGGTTTCAACTGTGGATATGTTTTCGGGGGTTGATTGTGGGTTCGTTATGTTTTGCTCCATATAGAAATTAGTCGATTAGTTTGGGTTTAGATTTTGAAACTAGGTTGGAACTTGCCATTGATAACAGTGATAACATAACAAAAACCCAAAAGATTACCACTATAATGGAAAAGAATCTTAACTGTACCATAAAAAGACAAAAGAACTTAGAAATCACCTTTCTACCATTCCAAGAATAGCCTCTTTTGTTGTGTTCTTTTGTATGGTAGTGGCTATATGTAATGATCATGTTCCTCCTAGACACGTGGTCAACATTTCACTTTTTGTTTACTTTTGTATTCTTTTGAAGCTCATCAATGCCTTTTTTCCTAGCTTTCTTGAACTCTAGTGGCCTAATAGTTTCTTCATTGCTAATGAGTCAGTCTTTCATACCAGGCATTGATTTAATTGTCTTCTCATATGCTTTGACATATTCAGTCTTTTATAACCAACTTGAAGTGTACTCTTCAATATTAACCCTACTGTCTCTAATAGCACATATGACATATGCACAATGAATACCAGAGAGGTTATATCTCCTACATGAAAATATTTTGTTCTGAAGCCTCACCACATATCTGTTCTGTCTATGATCAATCTTATACCCTCCTTCTCCATTATGATGCACTGAACAATGTTGAGTAATCATGACACTCTTCTCAATTGCTTCCTGTATTCTTGGCCCTAAATAACCCTTCCACTTTGCAGCCTCTTTCCTTTTCCTCACAATTCTCTTCATCAATTCTCTTCTAATATGCTTAAACAACTCTAAAATTGACATTTTCTTTGCATCAACCAGAGTCTTATTGAAGGCTTTACATAAGTTATTGTCAACCAACTCAATCATAGAATCTTCCCTCTGGAAAGCCCAGCACCATTGTTGAACTGGTGCATAACTCTCAATATCTTTTGCTACCCTTTACTTTTTGACTCTTGAGCTTATCCAAATTCTCTTCATATTCCCTCAATGTGAAGGATTTCACAATTTTCCAAAAGTGCTTCTTCATCTTTTCCCCCTTATGTCCTCTTCTATGCCAATTCACATAAACATGTCTAGCATAAAACTTGTGCTTAGCATCTGGACACAAATTACCAATGGCTTTATCAAGTCCCTGCAAGGGAAAAACATAACCTTTTGAATTGGAATATGGACACAAATCTACATATTTCATAACAGTGACACTCTCAATGAAAGGAAAAACAAGATTGATGTGATAATTTTACCTTTTGTTAGTCAATCATTATAGTCCAAACAATTTCAGAGACCAAGTGAGGTAAATCTTCTTTCAACCTTTCAATGAACCACTTCCATTTGACTGTTGACTTAACTTCAACCATAGCCCAAGCAACAAGAAACATTAGATTGTTTCCATCTCTTCCTACAACACATAGAAGTTCTCCCTTAGTTTTAATTTTCAACCAACTTCTATCTAGGCCAGGAAAATGCCTGCATCCATGCCTAAACCCATGTTTGATAGCTTGTAAACATATGTACATTCTTTCAAATACAGGTGGAGATGTTGGAATTGGTCGAGACGCTGTCAATGTAACAATGCTTCCTGGGTTGGTCAGCCTAATCACTTTAGCATAAGACCAAAGTTTCCTAAACTCCTCTTAAATGTTGATCACAACACTAACTACTATTTTTTCTTTGCTCTTCTCACCATACTCATGGACACTTCAACACCTAAACAATCCTTAATGTAAATTTTGATATCATCATTCTTAAAAAATGGCTTCTTTTTAAGCTTATTCTTCAACAAGTCAGATAAGATGCTGGTGTTCATTCCTAGATTTGTATATACCTTATTACAGTCATGATTATTCCTAAATTTTCTAAATTAAAATGACTGCAGCTTCTTATCAAATGCTCTGTATATATACCAAGGGCTTCTTTGTTCTACATTTACCTTAGACAAACTTGGGCTTATTTTTGGTAAACATGACAACCCTCTTTGTTTTGATGGATAACAAACTCACTACACGCTCAAATTGCAAATGATCAAGAAAAATCATCCCTGCTTTAATATAAAGATCAGTTGTATTTTCACAAAATCAGGCTATTTCCTTTTCTTCCTAGTAGCATCATCTACATCACTAACAAGTTCTCCACATTCATCACTGTCATATATATTCAAAAAAAATTGTCTCATCTTCATCATCCGCATCACCTGCATTAGCTTCATGTGGTCCATTACCTTCATCATCTTCGTCAGGACCATTACCTTCATCTCCTTGCTCTAAATCCTCTTCAACATCTTCATCCGGACTATTACCTTTATCTCCTTGCTCTAAATCTTCTTCAATGTTGTCATTCGAGCCATAACGTTCATCTCCTTGCTCTAAATCCTCTTCATCATCCTCTTCAACCTCCATATTTGTATCATCTTCATTCTCCATATCTGCATCATTTTCATCCTCCACATTTGATACATTGTCTAAATTACATAAATGACCTAAAAACCCTTCATTATTAACATCCTCACCATTATCTTCAACTAAATTACTCCGATTAACCTCATTACACTCATCCTCAATTACTTCAACAAGGTATCCACACCATGTTTAATATAAATATCAATACCATTTATACCCTTCATCTGACTAACCATATCTAACACACTAGCATCATCTTGTATAACCCTCAAACCATTACATAGTTTAAAACCAGGCATAAGATAAAATATCTTTTCACATTATTATACCCATTTCTCTTCTATACATCAACCAGATAAAAATAGCTAAGTAAGTCGGGATCAAATTCAATTTCATCCACAACACTACCCTCATACAGAACATTATCACCCATATTAACAAAACATCTCATATGGTGAAACCTCAGAGTTACTTCATTAAATGTCATTCTACCAAAATGAAATGACCAACTCCAGGAAAACGAAGAGACTCAGTCAGAATGTTGAAAGGAAACACTGAAGTGAAAGCGAGAAATTCAAGCTTAGCATAACACATGATGTTTAACATATTCATAACAATTCCATCAACCAACTAATTCAGAATGGTGAAAGGTGATAAGAAACACATGAAAGTTAATGGCATTTCCTACTAACCTCATATTTATATATAACTCTCATAAGAACTTACTAAGTTCTATCAATTAAGGTACGTGGTGTTGTTTACACCTGTGAATCGAGAACATGTTCTCGCTTTGGCTCCTAGACTCGTGGAATTTTTCATTTATAAGCCTCATAGGAGCTATATCACTGTTTGCCAGCCTATATACCTACCTAATGGTTTATTATGCCTCATTGTTTCAAAAATACCCATATTAACTGCAATCCTTATTTAATTCAATTGTTCCATCAACTTTAAGTTACTAGTAATTAGAGTCTTTTAGATTTAAGATACTATTAGAATGTTAAATCAAAACTTTATGTTATCATGAACGATTGTTAGAGTATTTCAAACAACTACATAAAAATAATACATTATTTGCAATTAGAAAAACACCCATATACCATAAATACTCCCACTACTAAAGGAAAACATATTGGAGAAATTAGTTAGACGAGTTACTTGAATGAACGGATAGTCGCAATCTACAAAGAAGGAGGATGTTAGACTAAGATGGAATGTTCTCACTGTGGCTCCTAGGCTCGTGGAATTTTTCACTTATAAGCCTCATGGGAGTTGCATCACTGGTTTCCAGCATATTTACCTACTTAATGGTTTATTATGTCTTAATGTTTCAAAAATACCCATATTAAATGCAATCCTTATTCAATTCAATTGTTACATCAACTTTAAGTTACCAGTAATTAGAGTGTTTTAGATTTAAGTTACTACTAGAATGTTAAATCAGAACTTTATGTTGTCATCGATGATTGTAAGAGTATTGCAAACAACAACATAAAAATAATACATCATTTGCAATTAAAAAAACACCCATATACCATAAATATTCCCACTAGTAAAGCAAAACATATTGGGGACATTAGCTGGACGACTTACCTAAATGAACGGACAATCGCAATCTACAAAGAAGGAGGATTCCAGACTATTATAGATGCTCTTCAGCACAAAACACAACCTGCAGACAGTAGAAACAAATAAATGATCTAAGATATTAAATCAAGTGAAGGGGAGCTTTCCTCTACTAACTTGTGGTTAAGTTATGAATGATACTTAGAGAATGATCTGAGAAGAGAGGGCTACTAAGGATTGTTTTGCTTTATAGAAATTCACCCGACTAGTCATCAGTGGCCAAAACTCTTCTATATTTTTTCTTATATGCCAATTTTCAATTTTTAATTCATCTAATTTTATTTTTAATTGGAATTATAAAAGAATTAGAAAAAACTTAGTCCTCTCTTGAAGCAAGTTTATTGAGAGATGAATAATTTAATCCATAGATAAAATGTTTGAGACCTTAATTCTATTTGGATCATAGGCAATGACTATACATCCTTATGGTTTGTATATATATATAAGGATGTAAGAGTAACTCTAAAAAGGATTATTTCTCAATATGATCACATTTCATTACCTTCCTACTTGATGTTTTCTTTTTTCTTTTTCCCTAACAATGTTTCTTACCTTAATAAAACCCTCAATTGAAATAAAGGACTACATGTTAGACTTATGCACCAATAATGCTGGAAATTAATCAATAAGTCACCCCTAAAAAGTTAACATTTTGTTTCTTTAAAATGAATATTTTATTTCTAATTTTTTGTAATCAAACTATAGTTGCAAGTTTCACATGTTAATTTTTCTTTAATAGAACAACCATTTATCATTAAAAGAAAAAAGGATGTACGAGGGCAACGAAATTAAAAGCATCAAATTAAGATTTTATAGGATCAACTGCTTTTCTATTTTGCTCTGATTGGTAGGACAGATAAAATTTTCTACTTTAGCAAGTACATATTCCATTACCCTAGTTAGGTACTTTATAAACAATACAAGTTAGGTGACACTATAGTAGGCTTCAGTTTACTTATTCTAAGCTATTTAAAAAGAGATAAAGTCATTAGATTAACACTAGCAAACATAAACAATTAATAACATTAGAAGCACTCAAATGGCATTGAATCATAAAACTCCCAAGATCCTTTATGCTTACATGTAATTGGGCATGCAAGTTACTCAAAAGAATCGTAGCATAATCCTTAAGTTTGTTTTTTAGAGATAATCTTCTTCAAATTTACTCGATATATATGAAGGGTAACTTCTTTAAAATATTTTGTACTTGAAGTTTTATATTATTTTCTTTAGCATCTGAGGTTACAGAATGGGTAGCTACTAGGATTTGATAGTGGTTCAAGGTGAATCCTCCTGACCATTTTCGGTAGAAGATGAAACTAATGCCAATTTGCTTCTAACCATCTCATTCATACTATCTTCCTCAGACTACTCTAACCTTTGGACTTTCTTCATTTACCGCTTTAACCTCGGACTTCTTAGAATCCAATGTTTTACCGTTCTTAAGTCTAATGGATAATACTTAGTTCTAGGACTTGCTTTAGTTTCAAGAGAAGATGCGTGAATCAGGAAAATCAACCCCTTCAGTGAAGATCGGAGCACGGATCGAGCTATGGTGAAGATACGCCAACCAGATAAGACATTAGTTCAATGAGGGAAGAAGTGCGGATTGGGCGATAGTTTTGATGCGTGAACAGGCAACACAACGCGTTTACGAAGACTGGAGTGCGGATTGGCAAACGGTGAAGATGCGTTCAAAAAGGAAGATGGTGTAAAATGTATGGTTTTCTGTAACTTTTATTTATAGGGTTTCTCTTTTTACTTTTCCAAATTTACTAACTTCTAAGGTTAAAACTTAAAATACCACGCAAGCTTTTACTCTTTTAAACGTGACATTTAAAATAATAGTAACGGTGCCACATTGTACATTGTAACGACGCATGTAAAATACGTTCTAATTTTAGTCCAAAAAAGTCTTTAATTGAGCATACTCGTGAAATTTTAGCCCTTCATTAAGTCCCAAACTGATCAAACTCAAAAAGATTAAGCCCCAATTTGGGCTTTTAGCCTAGAATTTAACATATGTATTAAATATAAGTGAAATTAAAACAATAAAAGAAACAAAAACATGGAACTTCATTCAATCGAATACTCGCTCAAATCGTATTGACCCCAATTTTTGTTTGGTACAAAATTCTCATCATTGAGAGAAACCTCATCATCACCATTATTCAAAGTCATTGCACTAAATGACATGTTAATACTTTCTCATTCGAGATTATCTTCCAAGTCACTCTCATCTATTAAACTCGTTTCCTTAGAGACCCAGTATGCCAAAAGATTCATATGATCAAGGCAAATTGGATCCACATGACTACTTGTAATATTAATAGTCCTAGTAAATAATAAAATTAATTTATTAAGAAATTATGTCCAACTTAATAATGATAATAATATACCTTTCTTAAAGCTTTAAATTGTATTGAACAAAGATCAAGTCGCTCATTTTTTTATGCTTCAATATATTCCTTATCTTGGAATAGATGAATTTAAACACACTCTAATTCCTTTCACACCCTGTTGTACTCACGTATTGAATTAGAATTTGAATTGCAAAACTTTGCAATTCTGAAACACCACTTCCAAATTGGTCATACCAAGCAATTGTAAGACAACAAAAGTAGCATCATAAACAAAATAAAATGATGATTAATTTTCAACAAATAACAAAGGTAAAAAAAACATCTAGATTAAGTTTGTCTCTTTGATGAATAAAAATTGGCATCTCAAAATCCCTAGAAGTATCCTTATAAATTATATTTGTGAACTTATAAGATTTTGCATCATCTCATAAGCAACAACTGTTGTAATAGTTAATAACATTCTCATATTACCTTCAGCCTTCTTTATAAAACTTATTTTGAAATAGACATTAGGATTAAAAAAATACCCCAATTGTAAACAATAAAGAGTAAAGTTGCCTTCCTCATCTCTTGTTGATGACTGCAAGATAAGATATGTACAAAAAAGGCAAAATTTCAAATTAGCCATAATTGCTTCCTTGGCCCTTTCTATGACATCATAAAAAATCCATTGTTGTCTTTTTATTACTATCAACCCGACTAAGTACCCTCACCAAATGATCATAAAATCAAATGACAAATTGACATTAGGGACCAAAATTTGTTATCTTCAAGTATAATTTTAGAAACTTCCAATCCAACATTAGACTTAGCATACTAAGATACAACTCACTTATCAATTGTAAACATTTGTCTCAACTATTTCTTCATTATAATAAAACACTTAAGTGATAAAAAATTTGTTGCAAATCTTGTAATAGTAGGACTACACAAATTCCTATCATTGGTCAAATCCTTTTTCATTAAATTCAAGACCCATGCACGATTGTAGTTGAACTTAGCCATCTTTTTTGCTTTCTGCATAGTTTCATCAATAAAAAAAACCTAGCATCGCCTATATTTTTCAACATTAAGTCAATGCATAAAGAGTCTAATAAAACGAATTATACTTGCTTTTCAATTTTCTTCTAGCTACTTTATGAGCGAAATCTTTATTAGTAATGAACTAAACAATTTTTTCTAACTCAACTTCATTCATAACTTCATCAAATATTTCAAATAGAGTATCAATATTTCTAACAAGGTCAGATGCATTAATAAAGTTAAAAAAACATTATCCCTTTTGTAGAATAAACCCCAAAAAATTAATAATAGGCTCATGTCTTCTATTTTTTCAACGATCATATATAATTGAACACTTAAAAGTATCCCAAGTCATTCTTCTTTCATCCAAATAACTTTTTAGTTCATAAATAGAGCTAATCAGAAGTTTACCTTTGTAGCCATTAATTGAAGGAGCTTTGTATCCTAGATCTTAAGAGGCAATATCATAGGCTGATAATAATAAGACTGGGAAACATTAAATGTTATATTTGAATCATTCCACCATCTAGCCATTGCCATATTCATATTATGAGCCTCTTCTCTAGACTGTAAAGCACTATTGATTAAAGGCTGAGCTCTAAGAGATGTTTATGATGCAAAAAATTAGATACCTACCTTCTTCTTTTCCTAACATTAAATGCAACATTTTCTTCTTTTTGGGTAGGAATTTAACCACTTTCAACATTTCTTGTATCATCCTGAACATCATTAAAAGAATGTCCACTACCAATTTCGTAATTAAATCTTTTCCTTCTATCTTCTCATACTAATGGTCTTTAAACAAATTCTTCATTTATCATGTCACAACATGACTCACTTTTTTTATAAGGCTCCACATCACCTTTGACCACAACTAAATTCTTCTTTAATTTGATGATTATTACACCTTTCAAATGCTTGTTTCAAAACAAACAAATAGTATAATTCTTCATCCCGGGAACAATCCAGCATAAGCCCAAGCTGGATCATTGAATCTTTCTAAAGTGGTTGAATTATCAGGAATACTTAAATTTTCTTCTATTTATCTGTAAAAATAAATGACGACACCTGTCAAAATTAAATTAATAAATTCACATATTATTTTCTACTATGTATTTAACTGCCTATAAGATAAGATGATAAATGTGTATTTGCTTCTCATAAAATAAGATTAATATTTGTAATTTTATTCCTCATGACAACAATAAACAATATGAAAATTCAAGCATTTAATTTTCTTAACTTAATTGCATATATTAAATGAAAATTATATATTAAATCTTATACTTAAATGATTAATGATATGTTAAATACTTTATATATGCAAACAATAATTAGTAAAATGTATGTTTCGTACAAATTAATTAAAAATTAACAACTTAATGAATTAATTTTGATCTCATTTTTACAATTATTAAAATACAAATAATATGACATATTCTTGAATTATACACAATTTACAAATCGTAATACTTAAATACTCTTCCATAATTGATACACGATATTACTTTATCTTATTTCTTCATAAATTTATAATGCCTAAATGTTATTAAAATTGAACCAACTCACATAAATAATTCCAACTTTTAAACTCAAATAAACCATTGCATATTTTATACAACCAAAACACAATGCAATTGCAATTTAGAGCATAAAACACAACAAAAAAACTAGAAATTGTAATCAAGTTAGGGTCAAGTAAGGTTGGGTCAACTTTAGATCTAGATCTGGAAAATGAAAATCTCAATTTCTAATTTGTAATTTTTCAAAGTGAGCGGTCGTGAATGATGATGATGGACTGGAGAAGACAATTGTGATAGTGGAGATAACTGGTGGACAGGTGGCAAAAGCAACAAGCAGTTCAACTAGAGTTGGAGGCTTGCAATGTGCAGCATTGGGTAAGCTGTCCGACAGTGGAGTGTGGTGCGATGGTAGTCGCAGCTGGTGGTGACGTGACTCATGAAGGCAGTAGGTGAGAATGAATAATGAAGCTCAGAAGTTGGGTAGAGAAGAGAGAGAAAATAGAAATGACAGTGGCCTGCGTGGGAGGGGTTTATTTTATTAGTTTTATTTTATTTGAAAATAAGCCCCTAATATTTTTAAACGTTATGGGTCGGTACCAGACGAATATGTTGGTATTGACCGATATCGACAACCAGTATAAAACACCTAAATTTTGTACCTTTTTTTTACCGACATCAGCTAGTATAGTACAAAATTCACTTCTTTGATATGGTGAGATCAGTTTGTGATAAATAAGCATAGAAATGATGAAAAACCTATTATGTCATCAAAATAGATCAAGGTAGAGATGTATAAGAGGTTCATAGTTAGCCATTATTATAAGTTGTTGTGCAAAAATTTGTAAGGAGTGACTCAGGCTTTTACGAGCATAACTATAAAGAGATGAAGAAATAATAGAAAGAATGATCGTAAGACGACTATGGCTAGATCCATTGGAGATTTGAATAAAGAGATAGTTGATATGGTATAACTATAATATTATGTGGACATAGAGGATTTTCTATATAAAGTCATCATGGTGAAAAGACACTTGAACTCTAAGAGTGCTTCCAGATATGGTTCAACTTCTAACTCTTTATATAGTTAAATTGGAAGGACAATAAAATTGCCTCAAAACCTAAAGAAGATCTAAAAGCAAATGATTTAGTTATTGTTTTCAAAGGTTAAACCAAAACCAAATCATCTTTTTTAAGTCAAATTGTGTTAAGCGTTTCATATGCCAACGGTTTGGGTATATTGCTCGTTAATATCTAAATAAAAGAGGTGTGATTATTATGGATAACACAGATATATGGAGTGTTAATTTAAGGGATATGAAGAGATGCCACTATTGAAGGATGGTAGTGATGTCAATATTAACGGACCTGTGCATAGAGATATATTCCTAGGCATACCATTAACATACAAACTAAGAAAGATGGTAATAAGGTCTAACATGAGCACATATTTCATATTAGTTGTTATGTAATTGTACTAATGTTACTAGTACTTTGGTGTTCATATAAAATTTTGTGGCCAATAAAATCCATATAATTTTAATTCTAATTGGTTCAGCCTGGTTCTGGCGATGCTGTAGGTTGTCATTTGGATCCATGAAGTCGACTGCTGAACACGAGAATTCTGACTTGAGGGTTCCTACAAAACAAAGAAGGCACGTCGGGGGTTGTTTCCTGATAAGCCCCTCCGACGCTCAAGTCAGTCTTTTGTGTAGGTGAGATTGCCGTATGCAGAGAAAGCTAGGGTTATGATTACATACCTCCATTATGGCAGAGTCGTACCTTATATATGGAGCGGGTGCTAGGTTTAAGTCTTTACGTCTGCATGGGAGACTTCCACCTACGAACGGGCTATGGATGTATTGATTGGGCCTGGGCCTGGCATATCCAAAAGGTATAAGACTGATCCTTGAAAGATGGACCGATCAACCCACGGGTCGTTATGATTAGGTTCGGGCCCAGCATGACCGACCCGACCACATATATTCCTTTTTCACCAACATCTTAATACTAATTACGTAAATTTTTTTTGATCCATTTAAACCAATCATATAACCCAACTTTTAAATGAACAACTTTATATTCATAAACATCTTACTCGTAAAAATGAGAAATGAGTGGAAACCAATGAAAACAAATTTTCAATGGAATAAAAAAATACTAAATTAGTTTTTGAAAACTCACCTCGTGAAAAGTCCAAAATAAGTCGCTTTCTACACCAACATAAAAGAGATAAATCAGCAAATTTGAATAAATGTCTATATCAGATGACTTTAATCCTATATTTTATAAAAAAATTTAAGAGCTAATTAAACCATATATTTTACGGACTTGCACGGTTAGATGGAGTTTAGTGAGCTTTATGTAGCGTTGAATGATATTATATTTGTATTGATTTCAAAATGTGATCAACTTTCATGTATGTAGGATTTTAAGCCAATAACTCTTTGTAACACGTTGCTCAAAAGAATGTTCATTGTGGTGGCCAATCAATTAAAAGTTATCCTCCCTAAACTAGTTTTTAAAGTTCAATCAACATTTGATCTCAAGTATGAATATTTTAGAAAACATTCTAGTTGGTTTTGAAATTTGAATTGCTCCACTTCATGAAGTGTAAAAGGGTAAAGTGCATAATCTAGCTCTTAAATTCATTATTAGCCAAGCTTATGATTGCCTTAATTGATCTTTCATTCATAGAATCCTTCTCAAATTGCATTTTATATTGTCTCTTTAGTTTGGTTTTCTATTAATTTTGATGGTGAATTATTAGGCCTTGTAATTCTTGATCGTGGGTTTACAACATGAGGATCTCCTTTCCATGTATCTCTTTTTTTGGTGTAAACTATCCAGTATCCGACGCCACACGGGTAATTGACTAATCCGGATTCGAGCCAGCTGGACCCTTGCCAGTGATAAAGTTCTCCCTCACGAGTGCGGCTCCATTTTCAAGATTCGAAACCGAGACTTTGGTTAAGGATAGAGGAGCCCCAACCACCCCACCAGAGCACTCGCGGGTTGTATCTCTTTATTTTAGCTGTAGAATGTCATATCATCCAAAGCTAACAGTAAAGGACAAATTAATGAGTGCAAGATTTGCAAAT
>JANZLF010000004.1:6892644-6909703 GCA_026546835.1 Erythroxylum foetidum | reverse complement strand
ATAAAATTAATAATATTAAAAATAGTAAGCAGAAATTTTATAACAATAATTAATAATAATTAATAATAGTATTATTAACAATAAATAATAATAATAATAATAAGAATAAGAATAAGAATAATAAGAATAACTTATTAAAAATTAACAACAACAACAACAACAACAACAATAATAATAATAATAATAATAAAATAATAATAAGAATAACTTAATAATAATAATAACAATAATAATAATAATGATGTTGATGATGATGATGATGAGTTTAATAATATAATTAAGAAAAAATTGATAAATTTAATAATAAGTAGAAATTTTATAACAATATTCAATAATAATAAGAATAATAAGATTTTGTTGGGTGAAGGGTATGGATAGAGGGATATTTCTGGAAGTTGCTTATTGTTTTGTTTCTGTCACAGGGATAAGAAATCTTATTCTCCGGTTCTTAGCTACATCAATTACGGCTGTTTATTTATCCACAATACTTTGTTTGTTAACTAGATTCAGTTAGTTAGTTTGCTCAATTAAGTTAGTTAGTTTTATATTCTTTCACGACTATTGTATATAAATACTTCATTAGTCGTTAATAAAGTGAGCTTTTACAATCCCTAAATACGTTTTCTACATGGTATCAGAGAATTTTTACTTTTGTCTTCCGCTAACTACTCTGTTTTCGTTTTCAACTACTCTGTTTGCTCTTTTCTTCTTTACTCTTTCTTGATCTTTATCGTTCTTGATCGTCAATGGTGCATGAGGATCCTTCTCTCCCTTCCAGTCCATATTATCTTCATCCTAATGAAAATCCAGCGTTGGTTCTCATTTCTCCAGCTTTGACGAGCTCCAATTACCATTCTTGGTCTCGATCAATGAAAATGGCGCTTACAACCAAGAACAAGTTCAAGTTCGTTGATGGTTCCATCAAACCTCCGTCTGTCACTGATCCGTTGTTTTCTGCCTGGGAACGATGCAATACAATGGTGATTTCATGGTTGCATCACTCTATTTCATCTTCGATCACAACCAATGTGCTTTGGATAGATTTCGCTTATGTGATCTGGAGCGATCTCCGTGAACGTTTTTCTCAGGGAGACATTTTTCGCATTTCCGATCTGCAAGATGAAATCTCAGCCTTCAAACAAGATGATCGCTCGGTCACTGATTACTTCACTAAACTCAAGATTCTTTGGGATGAACTGATGCATTTCCGACCCATCCCCTCATGTTCTTGTCGCCCTTCTTGTTCTTGAGGTGCGATTGCTACCTTCCGGAAATACCATGCTCATGACTATGTAATTTGATTTCTCAAAGGCTTACATGATCGTTTCACTGCTGTTCGGTCTCAGATTATGCTCATGGATCCCTTGCCCTCAATTACCAAAGCTTTTTCTTTGGTTATTCAACAAGAACGACAGTTAGCCGCTGGCTCTTCTCAGGTGTTCGTTAGTAACACTGTTCGTCAGAATTCTCATCAATCCTCCAAGAAATCTCAGACTCGGTCTTCTGTTGATTCCCACTACTGCACATTTTGTGGTAAACACAAGCATACTGTTGATACTTGCTATGAGAAGCATGGCTATCCACCTGGTTATCGGTCTTGTGGGCAGACCTCTCGTGCACATAATGTGTTTGATGATAATACTGCACACTCACTTGCCTCTTCACAGTCCACTGCCATCTCGCCATCGGATCCTAGTGTCAGTTTGACAAAAGAGCAGTTACAACAATTGCTGGCTTTGCTTCCGTCTTCCTCTATTCCCTCTCAGCCTCATGTTACCAACCAAGTTCTTGCTGCCTCTTCTATTCCTCCTTTGACTGAAGGTAATACCTTTTCTTCTCATTGTTGGATCCTCGATACTGGAGCCACTGATCACATAACACACTCTTTGTCGTTCTTTGCTTCTTACACACAAATTCAACCCATTCATGTCACTCTTCCCAATGGCTCTAAAGTCTTTGCTCAGTACTCTGGTATTGTCATTTTCAGTAACAGTCTTTACCTTACCAATGTCCTTTACATACCTCAATTCACCTTTAATTTGCTATCTGTTCCTGAGCTGACTAGTATCTTGTCTTGTTCCTTCAATTTTTTTTGCTCTCACTGTTTTGTACAGGCTCTCCCCTCTATGAAGATGATTGGTACAGCTAAGGCTATCAATGGTCTATACATTTTGGACTCGGGAGTACACACTTTCTTTGTTTCTCCTCCTACAGCCTTATCTGCTCTCACTGCTTCTTCCAATCTTTGGCATCATCGTCTTGGTCACCTTTATGATTCCAGACTGCGGTTGATGTCTTCTTTTATTTCTTCTTTACCTTTTACTGATAATTCTGCTTGTAAAGCATGTCATTTGGCAAAACAAAAGAAACCCTCATTTCTTGTAAGCACTTCAGTATCGAATAAAATTTTTGATCTTGTTCATGTTGATATCTAGGGACCTAATCCTATTGTTTCTCTTGTTGTTCATCGTTATTTTTTCACTATTGTTGATGATTTTAGTCGTTTTACATGGATCATTCTTATAAAATCCAAGTCTGAAACTTGTACTCATATTCAGAATTTTTATGCTCTTATTGAAACCCAGTTTGCCATAAAAATCAAAGTTTTCCACAGCGATAATGGATCTGAATTTGACTTACCATCTTTCTATGCTTCTAAAGGTATTCTTCATAAAAAATCTTGTGTTGAAACCCCTCAACAAAATGACACTGTTGAAAGAAAACATCAGCATATTCTTAATGTCTCTCGTGCCTTATTCTTTCATTCTCATTTACTTGAGCATTTTTGGGGTTATGCTGTTCTACACTCTGTTTTCCTTATTAATCGCACTCCCACACCTCTTTTGGACAACTTTACGCCCTTTGAGAAACTTCATTCCACTAAGCCTAATTTTTGTCCTTTACGTGTGTTTGGTTGTCTCAGTTATGCCACCACTCTTCATGCTCATCGACACAAGTTTGGTCCACGGGCCCGTGCTTGTATTTTTCTGGGTTTCCAACCAAATGTCAAGGGGTATGTTCTTTTTTACCTCTCTTCTCATGCTATCCTTGTATCCCGCAATGTTATTTTTCATGAAACCATTTTTCTGTTTTGTCAAACACCTGTTTCTTCCTCTCTTCCATCCTTGGTGTTTGATCCATCTCTTATCTATGATTCCCCATCACCGAATCCTCCTCCTCACCCTTCTTCTTTACCATCGTCTTCCTTCCCATCTTCCTGACCCTCTCGTACTCGAAAGTTTCCTTCTCGTTTCGATGGCTACCATTGTTACCTATGCTCTGCTGATACCAATCATCTTCCTAGGCATACCACTCCTCATCCTTTATCTTCTTCTGTTTCTTATTCCAATCTTTCTTCCTCTCATTTACATTTTACCCTTCCTTTAACTGCTTCCAAGGAACCTAAAACTTATCTCCAAGCCAGTAAACATTCCCACTAGAGGGAAGCCATGCAGGCTGAAGTAGCTGCTCTTGAGCAGAATAACACTTGGGTCATTATGGATTTACCTCCTAGTAAGACTGCTATTCGTTGTAAGTGGGTTTACAGGATTAAGCATTGTGCGGGTGGTTCTATTGAGAGTTATAAAGCTCGCTTGGTTGCCAAGGGCTACACACAGACCAAGGGTGTCGATTATTTTGATACTTTTTCTCCTGTGGCTAAGATTACTTCTGTTCGTCTTTTGCTTGCTCTTGCTGCTTCTAGCAATTGGTTTTTGCATCAGCTTGATGTTGACAATGCGTTTTTGCACGGTGATCTTCATGAGAAAGTATACATGGTTTTACCTCTTGGTTTTGAATCTTCTAATTCTTCTTCTATTTGTAAGCTGCAGAAATCCTTATATGGGCTTAAGCAAGCCAGTCGCTAGTGGTTTTCCAAACTTACATCTGCTCTTCTTTCTATTGGCTATGTTCAATCCACCTCTGATTTTTCTTTGTTTGTCAAGAAGGATGTCGCTTCTTTCACTGCTTTGTTGGTTTACGTTGATGATGTTATCTTAGCTGGTGATAACTTGACTGAAATTGCACGGGTCAAAGCTTTCTTAAACTCTTCTTTTCGGATCAAGGATCTGGGTGACTTGAAGTACTTCCTTGGTCTTGAGGTGGCTCGTACTTCCTCTAGCATTCATCTTTGTCAACGTAAGTATGCTTTGGATATCTTGACAGATACTGATTTTTTGGACTGCAAACCTGCGAAGACTCCTATTGTCACTAAAGTACCGAGGACGGCTTGTGATGATTTGCTTCTTGATAGTTCTTCTTTTCGCCAACTTATTGGTCGCCTTCTCTATTTGACTTCTACTCGACCCGATCTTGCCTTTGCTGTCCAACAGTTGAGTCAACATTTGGATTCGCCCACTGTCCCCAATCTTCAGGCTGCTCATCGTGTTTTGAGTTACTTGAAAGGTTGCCCTACTCTCGGTTTGTTCTTTTCTGCTGCTTCCTCACCTGTTCTCAAGGCTTTTAGTGACTCTGATTGGGTTGACTGCCCTGAGACTCGTCACTCTGTCACTGGCTACTGCTTATTTTTTTGGTGATTCTCTCTTTAGCTGGAAAGCTAAGAAACAAACCACTGTTTCCCGCTCTTCGTCTAAGGCTGAGTATCGGGCTCTAGCTTCTACTGCTTGTGAGGTTCACTGGCTTCATTATCTCTTGCGTGATTTGCACATGCCTATTTCTGGTCCTACGACTTTGTTCTGTGACAACAATTCTGCCCTACAGCTTGCTGCCAAACCTACCTTTCATGAGCGGACGAAGCATATTGAGATTGATTGTCACCTTGTTCGGGAGAAAGTGCTTAATGGTGTTATCAAGCTCCTCCCCTACACCTCCAAGGATAAGCTCGCCAATGTCTTCACTAAGGCTCTTGCTGCTGCTCCTTTTCAACTTAACATCTCCAAGCTGGGATTGCTTTCTATACATTCTCCAGCTTGAGGGGGCTCTTAGCTATATCAATTACGGATGTTTATTTATTCACAATACTTTGTTTGTTAGCTAAATTCAGTTAGTTAGTTTTTTACTCTTTCACGACCACCGTATATAAATACTTCATTAGTCGTTAATAAAGTAAGCTTTACAATTCCCAAATGCGTTTTCCACAGGCTGATGGCTCTTTTCTTATAGGAGTTCTATAGTGCATTTTCTTTTACTTATAACTCTTTTAGTTGTTTAATAATTTCCTTCCATCAATTATGGTCGGACCACGTATTTGAAACTTAGAACTTTCACCAAAAATAAGAGCAGATGAATTGAACATGCATGCAAGTATATTCTAATAAGCAGGCAGGCACTGAATACTGTGTCTGCAAGCAATTTAAAAACGGGGAGAAGTACTATTGATGTATCAGAAGCTTGAAAATGGAGTAGTTGACCTGAATATATAATTTTATCACTATCACGTCGAGTTTTATTGAGGTCCAAAATTACGAGTATATTCAATTATTGTACCAAGTCAATGCAACCACAATGGCACTTGCGGTACATAACATCTCGAGCTCTACGAAGTGCAGTCCCTCTGAATGTATTTAAGTGGCGTAGAAGCCTATATAGACAGCAGATCCAAGAACCACCATTAATAAGACATTTAAGGAAGGAAGACTACGAATTAGGTAGATGATTTCTCCCACCAAAATGTCCAAGCCGAGGTAAGCTTTTATCTTCCATATCCTAGATACGCCACTGGTTGCTTCTCTTTTCATTCTCAAAATGATTTTTTTGTCACGGTGATCTTTCAGGTTAGAGGGAAAGGTTGCATTGGTCACCGGAGCGGCAAGTGGGATCGGAGAGGAAGCCGTGAGATTGTTCGCTGAAAATGGAGCCTATATCGTGGCTGCCGATGTCCAAGACCAGCTAGGACTTCGAGTTGTGGAGTCAATAGGCCTAGACAAAGCAAGTTATCGCCACTGCGACGTAAGAGACGAGAAACAGGTCGAAGAAACTGTTAGTTACACGTTAGAGAAGTACGGGAAGCTTGATGTTTTGTTCAGTAACGCAGGAATCATAGGACCATTAACAGGAATCCTTGAATTAGATATTGAAGGGTTCGACAACACCATGGCAACCAATGTTCGAGGTGTTGCGGCGACGATCAAACATGGAGCTCGAGCCATGGTAGCTAAAAATATTCGAGGATCTATTATATGCACAACCAGTGTAGCATCGACACTTGGTGGAACTGGACCACATGCTTATACTACATCGAAGCACGCTCTAGTTGGTCTCGTCAAAACAGCTTGTAGCGAGCTTGGAGCATATGGGATTAGGGTAAATTCGATATCTCCGTTTGGTGTTGCTACTCCACTTTCTTGTGCAGCTTACAATTTGCAGCCTGATGAAGTTGAAGCCAACAGTTGTGCATTGGCCAACTTGAAGGGTATTGTGTTGAAAGCAAGGCACGTGGCGGAGGCCGCCTTGTTTTTGGCTTCCGACGAGTCAGCTTATGTTAGTGGTCACAACTTGATCGTTGATGGTGGCTTCACGGTGGTGAGTCACCGTTACGGAGTCTAGAACTTCTAGTTTGTCACCGTTACGGAGTCTAGAACTTCTAGTTTGTCACACTAATCCTTTTGTATGATTTATTATAATTTGCTTTCTTTGTAAAATTTTGCATTTGCTTCAGCTTGAACGAAGCCTTGTTACCAGCACTTGCCATGTGCATTTTCCTTGTAATCTGGTATCGTGTTAACTTTTCAACTCCCAGGTTTCATTTATAGGCTATAGCCTTCAGTCTTTTGTCTTAGCCTTCAGAAAATTGGTCTTACCATCTTATCTTCATTTTGTGTGTGTTTTGGTTCAGTGGAACCACTGTGTGTTGCCCATGAAAGAAACAATGGCAATGTTACGATCCCCAAAGAAGGAAGGTAAAGATCTCTTTCGGTGGGGCACAGTCAATGTTCTATGCAAATAAACATAAATCCAAATCTCATTATGTAAACTCATCATACTTTTCTAGTGACACTTGGTTGAGTCTTGAGTAAAGGGAAAAAGTTAATTTTTATCAAAATGAAAAAAGCAATAGTTCATTCACACTATAGATTACAGAATCAAAAAGCTAACAAAGCATGTGCATCTCCATAATCTTTCTAGAAGTCGCATAAGAATTAATATCCCAAAAAAAAAAAATGTATGGTTGCAATTGTCGAGCAAGTGGGGTGAATAATTTCATTGTTTGCTTCCTTTTAATTAATTTGATATACCAACAGAGTTATTTTAATTTAGACAGTAGCACGAGGCCAGCTATATATATAAATTGGAAATAAAGAACCCTCATTCTTCAATAAAGGAACTATTGTTTCCTTTACTTGCCTGTATCACTTTCACATTTCCTTTACTTCTACGTCCATAAAGCTGTAATCCTGATCCACATTGATGATTCTTTTGCCTGATTACTAACGCGTCGTAGTAGTATTAAAATACTGGAGATTAGCATTTATCACTTGAATATTTTATAGAAATTTATAAACAGATTTCAATACTAGAGATGAATAGTTGAGGGGACTCTTAGCTTGATTCGAAATAGACGAATGAAAGTTTGGATAAAGGCTTGGTGAATTCTGAATTGTTGTTACGATATAACTAGTTATACCTTAATTGTTTATTTATTTTTATTAGCCTTTAGTGTTGCCAGCTATCATGAGCACTCTTGGTGCTCTGTTTATGTATAAAATATTCTTTCGTAACTTCTGGAAATAGGTGAGTGAAGATTAAATCTTTCATAGTCTTCTGTTATCCTCTTTTTCTTCTTCCTTCGGTGTTTCTTCTTCTTCTTCTTCCTTCGGTGTTTCTTCAATTGTTAAGGCACCTATAGTTATATTTTTCAAAACAAAGTGGTATTTAGTTTTAAAGTGCTCAGAGCGGGCATGGAAAACTGGATCAATAGTCGTATGTAAAACTCTCTTATTATCGCAAAAAAAGTTATGGTGCTTCATGTAATTTTATGTCAAAGTTATGGACAAGAAAAGTGATCCAAACTATTTCTGCTATTGTAGATGCTAATGCTCGATATTCCACTTCTAAGCTAGGGCATGAGACAGTCAGTTGTTTGTTTGAAGACTAGGAGATTCAGTTTGTACGGAGATAGATATAGTAACGAGTTGTGCTTCGTCATGTAGTTATGCATTATCCCCTATCAGAATCATAAAAACCGTAAAGAGATAATATGCTCTGATTTAAGAATTTGATTCCATAATGCAATGTTCCCTTAGATATTTAAGGATCTATTTTACTAATTTCATTTCACTTAACGTTGGATTTTGGAGCTTTTAACACACTTTTTTTACAACTTGAAAGTGTACGTTAAATACTGTAATGCCCCTACCAAGCTGTGGTATATAGTCGCATCAATGGGATAAAAGTCTTGAGGAGATGGTCGCTTGGCGGGATGAAGAAGATCCTTTGCATATTGATATTGTGAGAGAGTGATACCATTGGAATGATGTTGCACTGGTGTAGGTAGCCAAAGTCTTTTAGTGTAAATTCTGAGCAGAGTTGGTTAATAAGAATGTGAATGAAGTCAACATTATTACTTGTAAGCATGACACCATCAACGTAAATAAGACATTGTGAGAGAGTGATACCATTGAAATGATGTTGCACTTTGATGCTAAGGAAGTAGTGTAGATAGCCGAAGTCTTGTATTGTAAATTCTGAGTTGAGTTGGTCAATAAGATTGTGAATAAAGACAACATTATTAATTGTAAGCACAATATCATCAATATAAATAAGAATGAACACTATAATATTACATTTATGTAGAATTAATAAAGATGGATTAGCTTTGGTACATATAAACCAAGATGAATTAAAAATTCATATAGTCTATTAAAATAAGAATATGGTGCTTGCTTGAGGTTGTAAAGAGATTTGTTTAGTTTTCACATGAACTTTGATAAGTTTAAACCTTAAAATTCTAGAGGTTGTTCCATATAGAATGTTTCTTTTAAGTGGCCATAAAAGAAAGCATTCTTGACATCAAGTTATCTTATTTCCCACTTTAACTAGTCAAATAGTAGTGGTTTTTATAATTGGACTATACATCTCTTCATAATTTAATCCTTCCACTTGTGTGTACCCTTGAGCTATAAAACGTGATTTATATCTTTAAATATAGCCATCCTCTTTGAATTTTATCCTAGAAATCCATTTAGATCCAATTATGTTAGTATTTTTAAGTATAGGAACAAAAGTCCATGTTTGATTCTCATATAAAGCTTGCATTTCTTATTCCATGGTGTTTTTCTAATGCGGAACATAAAGAGCATTTTTATAAGATTTAGGGACATCAACATTGCTATATGTGAGAAAAGTTACAGTATTACGTTTGTCTTGAACATTTTGTGTTTCCATTACATTTTAGGATAACTAATTTTAAAGTGTTCAACCTTTTGAGATTTTTTCAATCTAGTGTCTAAGTTTTTAAAATTTTCAATTGAGTAACCAACCTTTTAAAATTTTAACAATTCAATTCAAAACGCTAGTTTTTGCTAATATAGCTAATGGACATAAATCCACATGGCATTTAGTAGGTACATCACATCATCAAAGATAACCTTTTAAACTAATTATTAAGATTTTTAAAGGTTGGTTACCTAATTAAAAATTTTAAAAAATTTGGGCACAAAATTGAAAAAAATTAAAAGAATAGAAATTTTGGAATATGTTATCCCTTACAATTTTTGAGTCTAATTTTGGATGTTATTTTAATTTTGACTTAGTGATTATAGTTTTTCATTGAGATGCTTGAACATGTCTGTATTGGACAAAAGTAAATCACATACAAAAGTAGTCATAAGTTGTGATGTGTGTTCGGAATGCGTTTTTTAAGTAAAGGTGTGATCATCATTTTCTATGGAAGGGTATTTTTGTTCTTGCCCTACCAAATCAGCTTGATTTGTTTCCTCATTGATAAAGTCAAGAGTTTAAATTTGGTTTTTTGTTCCATTGCCTTGCATTTCCTTTTCCTCATAAGGTGGTTCCGTGTGAGTTAATTCTTCTTTTGAATCATGATTGATGTGAATATATTGTTTTGTCCCTTCTTCTATGTAAGTTGTAAGATCTTTGGTGGTATTGTCAGGAGATCACAATTTATGCATATTATCCATTTTTTTGTATTAAAGCTTCATTTTCTTCATTGCTGGTTTGTATGTTTTTTCTTGTGAGTTGAATGATTTAACCATTTGATCTTATTAGGAAAGGTGGTAACCTTTAAATTTTCCTAAGACATAGAATCTTATATAGGATTATAAGGAAATGTTTTTAATAAAAAATGACATAGCGAGAAATATAAACTTTGTTAGTAAGAGGGCAGAGGCATTAATAGCCTTTATGAATTGGACGATATCCAATGAAAACAAAAGGATATGTCTTTTTAGAAAAACTGTTCTTTCCATTATTTCTTAAGTATGGGAAACACTTACAACCAAATCCTATAGTCATGATCATGGTTAAACAATTTATAATAAGGAGTTTTTATGTTCAATGTAGATGAAGGCATTCTATTAGTTAAAATAGGACATTTTATTAATAAAAAAAGGTTGTGAGAAAAGCATCAACATAAAATCTAAGAGGAATTTGAGCTTAAAATCAAAGTGTTAGATTAATTTCTACAATGTGACAGTGTTTCGTTTCGACAACATCATTTTTCTTGAGGGTAAAAGGGTAAGAAAATTGATGATGTAACTGATGATGTATGTCATAATTTGACAATTAATTTTCAAATGCATTTATAGAGAATTCTCCTCCACCATTAATTTGAAAGATTTTTATTTATTTAAAAAATTCAAATTATTTTTTAAATTTAATGAAATTATCATAGAAATTGACTTTTTATTTTAAAAGAAATAACCAAGAATGTTAGGTGAAATCATCAATAATGACAGCATAATATTTGAAGTTTTGATATGAAAGAAGTGGGTACGACCCCACAATCATAATGCAATTTTTCTACAGGAAAATTTGAAAATTTATTTGATGTAGGAAAAGGGATTTTACAACCTTTCCCATTTAATAACTGACACAAATATATTAAGGTTTGTCCCAATTAAAAACATTAACCAATTTTCTGGAGAGCAAAGTTTTAAAATTTTTTTAATGTGTATGTCATGTCAGTTTGTGCTAATTTCTTTGAGGTGCTCCTTCTGTGAATGCAATAAAAGCTTGTAAATTTTTTTCTAAGGCATACAAACCTTTCCCTGTTGAGACTTCACAAAATAGTTATTAACATTAAATGTAATATTACAAACATCATCTTCAGTTAATTTTCCTATAAATACAAGTTTCTTTTTAATGTCAAGAATAATGAGAACATCTTTAAGGTTCAAGATTCCATTGTTGGTTTTAATTTTTCTTCTCCAAAGTGAGAAATATTAAAATTTTCACTATTGATAACAAAAAAGTGGTGTACCTTTATATCTTTTAATTTTTGATGAGTTTATCTAGATCATTTACCATGCATATGTGTGGTTTCCACTTAGTCTGCATACAATTTTAGATCATCAATTTGCTTAATATTTATTGTGGCAAAGGCTTTGTGAAGCTAGTCTTCAAGTTGGAAGGAATGGTTAAAACAATCTAACATTTAATTGTAGAGGGATTGACCTTGTCACATATTTGGCAAGTTATATGTTCTTTCAATTATTTATTATGATTATGGCCATTAGTTGTTACTTGCCTTATATTTCGATTGTTTGAATGATTGTTTGAGTGAATATAGAAACTATGTCGAGTTGCAGAATTACAAATTTGAGCTAAACCAATTACAAATAACCCCTCAATTGACACTTGAAATTCAACTGGTAATGTGTGCTTCAATAATTATTTTTCTTCTCTTCTTCTCTATTTTCTTTTTTTGCTTTTTTTTAAAAAATAAAACCTAACTTTTAGGCAAAACATAGCCTCAAACATAATGGGCTTCTATCAATAGTTTGGGCCTTTTTTTTCATATAAGAAGGAGACTAAAACCCAATAATTGATAGGAATTAGTTAAATTTAAAAATCCACACACACGCACCCGCGCGCGTGCGCGCACACACATGCTTGATATGAATTTTTAGCAACATACAGTTATGAAAGTTTATTATTCATCATCCACTAGTATTGCACCTATAAAAAGAATCGTATAATTTTATTTTAATAGAAATATCTCTAGAATATAACCAGCCCTTTCCTCAGTTCTTTTAAAGAAAGGGTTATTTCCTTAACCAAGTAGAGAGAGACTTGTATGGAAACTAATGATGTAAAATCGTAGGTTAGATGATTACCAAGATCTAAACCTTATTTTGGAGTTAGGCCAATTTCATCTAACATATATTGTTCAACAATAATTTTTCAACATATTTAGTAAATTTGCATACATGATTACATCTAAAGATAAGAAATAATCATATTATAAAGAAAGTATATATTCCCATACTAATATACAATATTAGTCAAGTAATAACCATAATCTAATAATTATAAAATCAATTCATATAATTATAAAAAATTATAATTCCAAATCAATCATTAGACGACTCATATTAACAATCTCTCTCAAGATAAAGTATAAATCTTTATAATACCCAATTTTGTCAATTATATCATGAAATGCTTTTCTTAAAGTTGCTTTTGCAAGAATATCAACTAATTGATTTTATCACTTGATAAATGAAATGTGTATAATCTTTTGATCTAACTTCTCACTATAAAAATTATGGTTAAATTGATTCATAAGTTTTATATACATTCTCAAAATTTATGAAAACACTTTTAATTTATAATAGGTCACATATATCATAAGCTATGGTTTGGATTTCAAATTTTATGCTTGACCATATACTAAATTTCTACTTTTTGTTTTCCATGTTATGAGATTGCCTTCCATAAAAGTGAAGTAACTAGATGTAGAATTTTTGGTTATTTAATTCTCTGACCTATCAACATTTATGTATTCCTTAATATTATATACACCATTTTTTAGATCAACATACCTTTTCGTAGGATAACTTTTAAATATATTAGGATTGCTATATTGCTTCCATATATTCTTTACTCAATATATCATTGAATCGATTTATACCACTCACAGCATAAACTATATTTGACCTTATATGTGATAAATAAATTAATCTTCTAAACAACCACTATAGCAGCCTATATCTTTGAAACTTGATTTGAAAAAATTCCAAGCTTATGATTCAAATCTATAGGCATTACTATTGGTTTTTGTGTAAGCATTCCAGTTTCGATTAAAAGATCCAACATAAATTTCCTCTAGAAAATCCTTTATATATGACCACATAATTTCAATTTTTTTAAAATATTTAAGTGTTTCTAGATTTTTTGTTTCAAACTTAGTAGCTAAATGTTCATATAACAAATTCATTTGGTTTGGATTATTTATGTTAAGAAATATCATCAATATACACAGTTAAATTTGTTGCCTTTCCTTCTTTACTTTTTAAAAACAAAATATCATCTAAATTGATTTGCTTATCGCTAAACTTCTTCATTGTAGAGGATAATATTTATTTTTCTAAACCAAAATATCATTTAAATTGATTTGCTTATAACTAAATTTCTTCATTGCAAAGGAGAACCTCCCAAACTAAGTTCTAGATGATTGTTTGAGTCCATACAAGGATTTCTTCGTATTACAAACTTTTTTTTCTACTTGATAAACTACCACATTTGGTGGTTGTTCCATATATACCTCCTCCTCTAGCTCCCATTAAGAAAAGTGTTCTAAACATCAAATTATTATAAAGACCATTTTTATTTGTTGTTATAAATATGAGAATGCAAATTATATCAAGATTAGCTACTTGTTCAAAAGTCTTTTAGTGATCCATCATGTACCTGTTTATATATCTCCTTATAACCAACCTTACTTTATACTTGTCAATGCTTCTTTCTTCTCTAAATTGTATGATAAACGCTCATCAAAATGTTTTCTTTCCTTTGAGTAATGAAATAAGCTCCCATATAGAGTCCTTTGTAAAATGTAACACTCCATCTATTTATTTATTACACTAGTACATTTTAAATCTTTCAAAGCCTTTTATATACTATTAAGAATAAATACACTATAAAATTGATTATTGTTAAGTGCAAACAATTTATATAATTTATACGTAAAGAATATAAATTATTGATTGGGTACGTGATATTGACTCTAGGGTCAAGTTTATATTATTTTTAAATACACTTAATCAATCTTTTTGGATATAGGGTCAAGTTTATATTATTTTTAAATACACTTATTCAATATTTTCTTGGATATTTTAGAGCTAAATTTTCAAAGGAGACTCATTAGCTATGGCATTTGTATCACTAAGAATCATCAAATATAAGATTTGAGATTACTCGAAGCTTGAAATTTTGACTTAATTCTTTAATTAATGGTATTAATGTAGGTAACTATGTATTTTTAAAATGAATTAACACTTCATAAATACCATTAAAATTTTGTTGACCACTTTTCAAGCCTTTCATTCACTTCTTCTATCTCTAAAAACTCATCTCCTTCTGTGTAGAAATGTGTTAAAGCTACCTTTGAATAATCCTAAAAGAGAAAACATCCAAGGTCATAGTTAATTTCTGATTTTGAGGATAGCAACATTGATATCCTTCCTAAAAATATGAATAGCCAATAAAGCATATTGTCTTGCAAATAGGAAAAGTTTAGTTTGTAAATCCTTAGGGCTATGAATATACACTCTACAACCAAAAATCTTAATTTAAGATTTGGGAGATGAGAAATTAAAAATATAGACAACAAAAAGAAATTAAAAATATAAACCACAGCTTTTGTTGAGGGGCTTAAAAATTCATCACTCGTGAGGATATCTGATTTATAAGATATATGATAGATTTTACATACGGATGGCAGACCAACCTGGACCTGGCCAGAAGATTAAAGCTCAACATCTAAACACAAAACAACATCGGTTTAAAAATTAGTTAAAAAATTTAATAAGAAGGGCAAGGTTGGCTTGACCAACCTCTGGCCTAGACAAGTTGCTATGTCTGACCCAACCCATTGCCACTTGACCACGCATCATTACGCTAATCAAAATAAAAACTAAACTACTACTATAGCAGTAGTGAGTCAAGATCGATCCCACAGAGAGTGTGTGCAAAGTTTATGAAATAAAATTAATCGGTGTTTAGGAAAAAGGGGGGGTTTGGATTTTGGAATAAGAAAATAAAATAAAACTAACCTAATGAAAATAAATTAAAGATAACATGCGAAAAAAATGATAAAAGTGGAGAATTCGGTAAGGCCATAGTTATTTGGTTCAATCTTGACCTACACCCTAATTAAGTATATTTCATTGATTTGTTGTTCTCAAACCTCTCCTAGCAACTATTAATCGTGGGTTAATAATTAACTTAAGTTTTTCCTTAAGTAGTGTTTAATCAAAATACGATCATTAATTAAACCTAACCACTGAATAACCTATGATACGATCTCTAGATTTAATTAGGCAGTAGCATTACGAATTAGAAAAACCGATTAATCGAGGAAACAACCACAACCTAGGTCATGTTATCCTTGATGATTACGAATTATTAATCTCCACATATGAATTTCAATATAACAATTACAAATTATTTCAAAATTCTAGCAATGAGTTTGCAATTAAACAATTCAATGAACACATTAAAATCATCCTTGCACAATACCCAATGGGTTCATACAAGATAACATAATCAATTTCTATTGAGAGGAAAAATCAACACCATAATAAAAAAATACACTTGATCGTCGATACTGATGTCATCTCCGAACTAGCGTCGAGAACTTAGCTTTCAATGAGTCTTTTTAAAAAAAGGGCTTCAGGCCCTACTCCAATCCCTAGTTGAAACCCCCGAATTAACCTTTAATTTGTTCTAACCCTCAAAGAGCCTCCACCATCTCAGTTTTATTCTTCATTGCGCCTCCTTCTCATTTCTATTCTATTCTCTTTTACGCTGTCTAACCCAAGATACTGTCTATCTAAAAATGAAAACCACGCTATATCTCAAGCCTCTCCAATTGTTACTGTAGCTTTGATGGGACGAATTAAGTTTTTAAAGGTCACCCTCACTATTCATGCACCCTCTCTTTAACTCACGTTTCTTTGGCCCAAATGTCTGTGTTTCATGCAAGTTGAAATGGAAAGGTTGTTGTTTGCATGTACTACTTCAAGTTATACATATAAGGGCTATAATTTTGGTTTTGGGTTGTCCCTCTATGAGCACGTTGTTTTGCTGGTAAGCTGCGTGCGTTTTGTTCTCATGGCCATTTCTTCACCTTTCATCCATCCAATGTACACGTGAGTTACTCCTTGCTTCACCATTGTGCTCCCAACATCTGCTACATTAAATCAGTTGTATGGAGCTGTCACCTTCCTTTGTCCATTGATTGAATTACTAACTCGCATGCCATTAATTCAACGTGAATATATGCATGAAATTTCTACTCACAATCTATGCAACTTACGTTCTTTTCTTCATGTCTTCATTTTTTTGTCTTTTAATTTTCTTTGTATCGCTCCATGAAGACAAGTGAGTATTGGTCTTTGAAAAACGGCCTAAATGCAGTGCTTTTCACTTACTTTAATTTCTTTTCTTTCAAATTGTACCTAAAATCATATATGAATTAAAGTGAGTATCTTAAGCATTTTCGTATCATTAATCGTAAGTGTAAATAATTAAATGCATCAACAATTAAACACATATCACCACCCCTAATTTTAAAGCTTATCCAGAATAGAACCTTGGCATGCTTATGCTAGAGAGGGAGACATAAACTACTTCTAGTATTTGTTTATTTTTTATTTTTCCAAACCATTATGTTGTAGGGTATAAGTGCAAGAAGTCTGATGTCAAATCTTATGTTTATTTAGAATTTTTCTAAAAGATGTATATATGAATTTCATGGTATTATCAGTTTTCAAATAATAATTTATTGCTGATAATGAGTACTCATCATCTATAAAACTCTCGAAATACTATATAAAAATTGTTTTTTTTGTGTGAAACAAAGACACTGAAGTCTTCCATGCATATTTATCAATTAATTGTGATAAAATAATGAGCT
>JANZLF010000004.1:6789653-6801927 GCA_026546835.1 Erythroxylum foetidum | reverse complement strand
TGATTTGTGTTGGATGTCGCGGTATAACCCGCAAACACACGCTGGGTGGGAAATGCTAGCCCAGGTGTGGGGTCCAATAATTTTCTTTCAACACTCCCCATTAATTTATAATAGACCAAGTTAAGTTCTAAATTTGACATATTTTCATAAGAGAGTGACTTAGTGAATATATCTTCCAATTGTTTATAAATATTACTATACCTCAAAGTGATAGACTATTTTTTTAGACCGGGCTACCTATTCATTAAACTCAATTCAAGTAACTTGGTGTTCCAGTATCTTCAAAGAAGCTGAAATATGAGGATTGTTTTCCTTTGTTGGAATTTGTCAAAGGCATGATAAATGCTTGACAATATAAGTTTCTTTTATATGTGAGGAGATTAAACTTATCATCTTAGTGTTGAGAAACTTACATATTTACTTGAGTGCAAGCCTATTCCTTTCCAAAAGAATTACTAAAGAGATGGGGGAAACATAAAAACCTTTTATGGTTAGGAAAAGTAGATAATTATAAAGGTGCTAAGGTCAAGCATAGTGAGCTTTGTATTCCTAAGCAAGAAAGGGGCCTTAGTCTTCCATTTATTCAAGTTATGATTTGTGTTCTTCTAGGAAAGAGAATCTAAGGTTGTTCACTGACAAGGAAGCTCTATAAAGTGGATGCATGCTTACTATCTTGCTAATGTCAACTTCTAGATTTTAAAGGAAAGTAGAGAGCATTCATGGAGCTTAGTATAGATGACTAGAATTAGAGAGCAGATTCATCCATAATTCAAAAGTTGTATTGGTAATGACAACATAACTTAGTTTTGGTATGATAATTAGACTAATTTAAGGCCTTTATATAGGAGAGAGGGGCTAGTCCATTTAGTTCTTAGAATTCTCCACCATTACAAGGTGTGTTCCATCATCACTGAGGTAAATTAAAATTGTAGTTTAAAAGGTGTATAAGAAATTAGAGTGAATCTACCTCCACATATACTCCTAATCCATACAAAAAATGAGTATTCGAGATTGGTAGCTCATCCTCACTCTTCACTAATGACTCCTATTATCAAATTTTTAGAGCATATGCATAAAAATTCCTTTGTTATGATATGATATGAAGGACTTTAGTTCAAAAAGCTTCCTTTATTTCTTAGTTACTAGTTAAAAACATGTTTAACACAAAGATAGATGTGATGGCAATCCTAATTAAATTTCCCCTCTATGTAAAAATTCTCCAGAATCAATTACCATTTGTACTTTCAATGTATTTTCTTTTAGGATATTTGGTCTAAAATATAACAATTGAGTAATGAACATCATGGTAAAAGAGAATGGTCCAGGATTGTGGAACGACCCTTTAGTAGTTTTAAAAGATTAAAGCAGGATAATATGATTTTCCAAATTGCCTTCATCTACTGCATTTATACTATATAAAGGGAAATGAATGATAGACAACACATTAACGTTCTCTTGGAACTACATGTTTAGGTTGATAGAATTATATGCCGGACGAGAGAAATCCTAAAGACACATAAAGCTTATAACGGTGCTAAGAGGATGTTTAAGACACAATTGGAGACTATTATACTTAACTTTCTATCATTTAACTGAGGATTATGTTTGCTCTTTGCAAGCTCATTATTATTTTAGTGCTATAAAAGCTTGGCTTTAGTCAATAATATTATTTGATTTATGAAAAAATGAAATCAAATATGAATATGATTTATTATACATAAAGTTAGATTTTTTTGTTATTGCAATAGCTGATCAGTTATCGTTAAAAAAAAGTGTCAATTGCCTCTAGGGATGGCAAAAAGGCCTAGGTCAGATTGAGCTGAGTCAAACTCAGGCAAGGATCGCATTACCTCATAATTGATTAGGCCAGGGGTCTGACTCACTATCTCAAGCCCGATCGAGCCTTAAGTCTGGCCCGGCCCGACCCATTACCATCCGTAATTGCCTCATTTTTTCCTTGATTCATGTCAACAAGTAATTTTCTAAGTCATATTGCTTGACAACCTAAAGAAGTGGTTGTAACATATTGTATCTGAAAAAGGAAGTGTTATAATTTCTTACTTCTTTGACCTCTATATGATGGCTCCTAAACTCGTACTAGAAACATATCTTGAGATGCTTCTTTTATCTTCCAAACCACCTACTTAATATTTTTTAGTTATGCTAATTAATTTAAAATTAGAAATAATAGAGCACCGACTTTCATAATATATTGTTCTATATGTGTCATACAAAATTTTCTTAGCAGTTGTAAAATGTTATTTAGATTATGTATAAACCTAAAAACCATTCCAATAAAAAATGTAATATTGGTTTGAGTACGACTTAGATAAATCAAACAACTAATTGAATTTCTAAAATTCTTTACATCTACTTTCTTTGTACCATCATTAAGACGCAAGTTTTCATTAACGTGCATCAATGTCATTGTTATTTTTCAATTAAACATGCTAAATTGTTTAAGAAGGTCTTCTACATATTTTCTTTGGGAGATAAACATATCATCTTCTCCTTTTTAATTTTTAACCTAAGAAAATAATGCAAAAAGATTAAATATGTTAATTTTTTATCATACTCATTTTGAATTTATTAATAAGAGAATGAAATAAGCTTATATAAATTATATCATCAACATAAAAGCTAACAAGTAGTAAATCATAGTTACCTTCCTTTTTCAAATGTAGTATAAACTCATCATTACTTCTTTTAAACTTATTTTGCCTAAAAAATGAGTCAACTTTATTATACCATGGTCATGATTATAGAACCTGCTTCAATATTTACAATGCCTTTCTCATTTTATATATATTATCTTTCTTTTCTTGAATAATAATTATTCTAGTTCCATAATGTAAATTTCCTCCCTTAATTCATCGTTTATAAATATTGACTTAACATTAAATTGATAAATATGCCAATGAATTATATGGCTAATTTAAAATTTTTTATTATTTTAAAACAAGCAACGAGAGAGAAATGTATCCCCAAAGCCATTAATTTATTATTGTGAATATCCTTAGCCACCAATTGAGCCTTGTACTTTTATACACTACCGTTTGCATTCTAGTTTATCTTGAACCCATTTTAATCCAATGACATTTTTATCCTTAAAGAAGTCTACAAGCACCCTTTTTTTTTAATTACCATAATTTCTACCTCCAATGAGTAGCAACATTCCTCCTTTCTTTCTACTTCTTTAAAATTGATTGGATTTCAAACTAATAACAAAAAAAGTACAAGTATCACAAATTTCTTTAGGAAATCTATATTTTTGTAAAGGTGTTTCAATGGATGAAAGACTATTTTGTGGTTGATAAGTTAGTTTTAAGTGAATTTGTAAGGTTGGTGTTTCATGAATTTATAAAGATGGTGTTTGGTAAATTTGTAGTACTAGGGTATGTTATACTAAGAGCTGCTAAAATTTGAATGTTTGGATTATCACAATTTCCTTGCCAATTCTAGCTTGTATTTTTATTGAAATCATATTCCTACTAATGATCACTTTACCACTAAAATGATTATATAACCCATATTCTTTGGATTGAGAACAATACAAAACAAAATTACATTTTAAAGATTTTTTTATCAAGTTTATGATGATTTTGAGAATTGACCAAAAATATAGGTCATATAACTAAAATCTTTTAAGTGGATCCGAAATGAATATGTATCTCTCTAAGCTTCATATGGAGTGCAATTAGGAATAACTTTCAATCGTGTTATATTTAATAAGTACATAGCATTTGTACTAGCTTCTACCTTATAACTATTCAATAACTCTTTAATCTTTGCAAAGCGTCTCATCATTTCAACAATAGTGCAAATTTCCCATTTCATAATAAGATTTTTCTCAAGAGTATAAGATGTCATCAAGTCCCTGCATATTCAACTTGTTTCATCAAAATCATTAGAACAAACCTCACTACCTATGTCTGTTAGATAATTTTCTTCTTGGCATCAATTTGCTTCTCAATAAATGCCTTGAATTTTATGAAATTATAAAAAATTATTTATTTTTGAAATATACCCAATGATAAATGATAGAAAGTACTGACTTCCACTAAATGATTTTGTTTTCATAAGGCTACATAAATTAATATCTATTAACTAAAGAAAATTTTAAGACCTTTGTTTGTTTACAAATGATACTACCCTCACAAAAATCAAATGAATTAATTTTAAACAATCTAAGAACCATAGCCTTTTGATTTTGCACCTTTAAGCCCTTAACATTAAGATGCCTATATCATAAGTGCAATAATGTTGACTTATCTCTTGCACCTGTAACAAAAGTGTTGATCTTCATATTTTAAACTTCAAATGCAAACATTTTGTCTGTCATTTAAACATTTTTAATAGTTTTTTTATTTTTTATCTTTAATAAATCATGATTCATCATCATGTATTATTAAATATACACTAGCCATTAGTTTCGCATCACCTAATAAATTATAAGACAAATTAGGAACAAACTAAACATCATAAATAAGTTTCATTTTATCATAATTAGTTTTTACTGCTATAATGTCTTTCACTTCAACTTGAATTGCCTTAGTGTCACCTAACCAAACCTTAATCTTGTGGGACTCATTAAGCTCTTTAAATTTTTCCGTCATGCTATTCGTATGATTGAATTATCAATAATTATAAATGGAATATGTGAAATATCAATAGTATCTCTATAGGCTATTAATGACTTTCTTCCCTTCTCATCTTATTTTTTTGTATAATTTATTTGTTTCTCCTTAAACTAGCAATCTACTTTTACATGCACGTACTTTTTATAATGATGGTATTGAAAACTACTCTTTTTTCTTTGTTGCTCTCTGGAAGGTTGCCTTTGTTTAGCTTGTTCATCATATCATACTTGACCTCAACCTCTACCAAATCCTCGACCTAAAAATCCACATCTTTAGTAGAAAATCTTTCTGATTAATGATTCTCCTTTCATTTTGAAAGTTTTTTCCTTTACGTTTTTCAAGTGGTATGTTAGTATTGCCTTCATGAGCTTTTAAGGAGCATTTTAGTTTGCAAAATGAAAAAAATGGACAAGTCATTAGACTCTTCAATTATAGTCATCACATGGTCAAATTTAAAATCTAATTTCTCAACATCTTAGAAAAAAATAGTTCGATTAGATGGAGTTTCAGCATATAAATTCATTTTACTATCAATTCCAAACACTTTAGTAACATAAATTTCTATTGATTCATTTCTTTTCATTAATTGTGTTTCAAAACCTTATTGTAAATTTTGAAGTTTTATGGATTTTACTTTAATGTGCATCAAAATTTTATTTGTAATTTTTGTAGGCCTTATGTGAAGTAGTGAATGTTGTTATTCTTGAGAAAACACTCTTATAGACAACTTAGTGGATAAAGAATAATCCCCTGAAGTCCTTTATTATATTCTCCTTCAACTGGATCTCCTCATTACTAACATTATACGCATTCTCCACCATATCCTACAAGTATTAAGAATTAAATAGAGTCTTCATTTTAATTCTCCAGAATTCATAATTTTCACAATTGAAAATCAAAATAAAGTTTTGTGATATGATTGGTGCATTTTCATTTCCATTTATATTAATTTCTCACTCTAAGGGTGTCTCACTTAAGTTATTTTTCTCTCAATTAGTGTCTCTCAATAACACTTTTATTTTAAGTACACATGGCTCATATACTACAAATGAAATGAAAAGAGTAAAGGATAAAAAAAACAAAGTGTTTAATAGATTTTCATAAGCGCCTACTTCAGTAGCCTTAGGATTATGATGAAATAGTGTTTTGGTGACTTTAGGGATATGATGAAATAGTGTTTCAATGATTTAAAGTTTGAAATAAAATACCAGTGAACTCAAGATTCTATGCTGATAAAATTTCACTTTAATTAGACTTCTTAAGTGTAACTATATAAATAAATTGTTAAGAGTTGTATAAGGAAGTAGTTTTGGTATGTTGTCCTTATATAATAACAAAAGAATATATTTCTTTATCTGTAAATTCTTTATTCTTTATTTCCTTGTTTTTCATAAATATTGTTTTTGTTTGTAAACAATTGGTATTAGAGCGAAGGTTTATTGTCAAGATATCTCTATAAAAGTTTGGTATTGAAAAATTTAATAGATCGAATAACGTCACTCTACAAAATGTTAAGAGAAGAGCAATTCTTGTTTAGAAGGGCTGCCCAACATCATTAAAAGGAGAAGAAAATTTGTTACAGAATCTGGGGGCATCAAAGAAGGAAAATATTTTTTTCAAGGTCATATAGTATAATACTACTGAGTCCAGGAAACGAGGTCTTGAGAGAAGTGATTGATGAAAGTAGTGTTGCTTCGTTATGGAAACAACTTAAAAGTAAGCATCAAAAGAGATCACTTATGAATTGTTTATATCAAAAGTAGTATTTTTGTACAATAAGGATGTCAAAAAGTACACATGAAAAAATTTCATTGATAATTTTAATCGGATCATCTTGGATTATAAGGTTTTAGGAAATTAAGGATAAAGATCAAGCTAAAATCCTTTTATATTCTTTGCCCAATTTATATTAGAATTCTGTTGATACCATCTTATATGGTAAAGAGAATATTTCTATCAATGATGTGAAGGATGCTCTGCGATACAAAGAATTGAAAAAAAATTATGGCACATATGAATATGTATCATATATAAGATTTGTTTTCAACAAAGGAGAATATGGAAAGGGATTCTGAAAACATGAGTAAGTCACGATAGGAAAGGCATTATGAAAACATAAGTAAATCATGATCCAAATCAAAGGCTAAAGTTGTTTGATATTTTCACTATAAAGTTAAAGGACACTTTAAGAGGGATTGTCCATTATAAATGAATGGAAAAGAGAAATTGATGGAAAAGCAAGTAGTTTTTTATTCTAGAAGAGTTCAGATAAATAGGATGGAAGAGGTAATAAGGTTTTAAAATTGAGTAATTTTAATTTTGAAAATCGGTAGGTGATAGACACTAGTGTCTTTTATCATATAACTTTTAATAGGGACTGGTTCTATTATTCTAAAAAATGGAATTATATTGTCATATTAGGTGATGATGGGAAGCGAGCTATTAAAGGTAATGGTTCAGTGCATATTCAGATGTATGATGAAATTGTTGGCACATTAGATGTTTGACATGTTCTTGAGCTTCGAAAAAATCTCATTTCTATGGATGCTCTTAACAGACAAGGGCATAAATTTTCTAGTGATGATAGACAACGTTGATTGTGAAGAGAGAAAAATTATAGTATAACATCTATATTTTAATACAAAAGACAATAATTGGATCAATAGTTGTATCTTAATCTTTAAGGAAGGAAGAAAGAACTATGGTATGACACATGCAGGTGAGTCATCTTAGTGAGCGAGAGATGATGGAACTTTATAGGGGGAGTTTATTGAAGGATGACAAACACTAGAAGGTTTTTGTAAGTTTTGTGTGTTCGACAAAAATGTTTAGCTAACCTTCAAGGGTATAGTGTTTGAGGAGTGGCATTCGTTTGGATATATGAAAAATTCATGCTAGGTTCAATAATGAGCAGTACTAGTTCAAATATGGTACTAGAATAGCTTAAAACATATGTTAAGGGGCTGAAAATTCTAGTTCAAAAGATATAACAATGTTTAAAAGAAAGCATCAACATGGTATAGCCAAGGATAAAGCGAGAAAGGCCGTCAAGTATCCAAGGAGATATGGTTGGTCAGTATACTCTGATCATTGGAGATAGAGATGAAAATATCTTTCAAGGGACTACAGAAAGTTAAGTGAAAGATAGATGAATGGGGGCTATGATAAATGATGTAAGATTTCACAAGATTGAGAAATTGACTGCATCTGGTCATTCTAGTTAAAAAAGGTTCACACTTTGGAGGATGCAACTGACATGATAAAGTCACCATCTGTAGAGAAGTTCAAGTGAAGATTGAACTTGATTAATGCTCACATAGCTTGAAGCCCTTAGGGGCTTGAGTGACAGAGAATAATTCAGTGAGAAGGAATAATTCTTGATTAGACATTAGAGAATTCAAGTCAAAGTGAGAAATTGTGAGATGTACCTTAAATTCTAGTAAAATAGAATTTTAGTGATCTTAGTATTATGATGAAATAGAGTTTAATAACTTTAAGATTATAATGAAATAGAGTTTTGGTGATCTTAAGTTTATGAAAATAGAATATCAATGATTTGAGAATTCTGTGTTAATAAAGTTTCAATTTAATTAGACTTCTTACTTGTAACTTTATATAAGAGAATTGTATACGAATACGATAGTAATTTTGAGCATATTTCTTCTGGCCTGTATGTTCTTTCTAATAGTAACGAAAAAATCTATTTCCTAGCTGGTAAATTCTTATATTCTTTGCTTCCTTGTTTTTATATATATTATATTTTATCTAACTAACAAAATAATAAAAAAAGAAGAAAAATTAGGCTTGCCAAATTGAATTATAAAAATAGAACGAAATGTCAATTACGAATCGTTTAGCAATGACTAATTTTATGATATCCATGGATATGTTAATCTATAATGATTATGATAATTACGATCACTTCATCTTTTTTTTTTCTTTAAATGAATTATAAAGAATGTAAACCTTACAAAGGATTTCTGTGTGCAAAATTACACATCAGCTCCTTGAAAAACCTTAGCCCGGAAGGGTAATGAAAAGCAAGTAATTATTTCTCAATTCGCAACATTGCATCGCCTCCTGATTTCACCTTGAGTTCCAGTAAGAACATCAATGGAACCCATGTGCACCATCGCACGAGCATACTTCGCAGCCCAAGTTGCAGCGTTGCTGGCATCGTTGATCACCATCTGTTGTGTAGAGGCGCTGTCAAACAATGTCTGGTCAGAAGATAGCAGTCCCCGCTTCTTAGTCAGCTCCACGTAGTATCTGTTATCTAAACGAGTTGGGGTCGAGTCAAGTTGAATGAGTGTACCGCTATCGCTGTTTGGTGATGGGCATAGAGTTTTAAGAAAAGCTGCGTAGCTAGGGTCCAAAGACGGGTCTTGTGCATGAGTGCTGTTGAAGGAATAGAGACGGTTGGAAAATGAAGGGCAGCGAGAGACGCCAATGGAGTGTGCTCCTGATAGTGTCACCATTTCATCTGCGGACAATCCCTTTCGGGCGAAGTTTTCAATGAGTTGCTGTGCATTGAAGGAGGGAGGTGGCAGATTTTGTGTGACTTCGTCGCGAATGGAGACACGACCGTCTCGGCGTCCGGCGGGCACAGCGTAATCTATTCGTCCAAGTTGATAGGAACTGTCACGGGCTGCGAAAGCAATAATGTCGGCACATGAAACTGTGCGGGGGCATGTAACTTCAAGTCTTGCCTTGGCTTCATCAATGACCTCGAAACCTCGCAAGCTCGGATCGTTTGCTGAATGGGTTCTCTCTGATGGATTGCCTGGTGTGGAGTCTAGTAGCACAGAAGCATCACAACCCTGTAAAACAAGCAACACAATAAGTCAATTTAGATACCGGAAAACAGTTGTGATTACTAGAGTATTAATACAGTATTAGCTAGTTAGCATCGTGAGATATATACCCTGACAAAGCAATCGTGAAAATGCATCCTGATGATGCCAGCTCCTATGCCAGGATTGCGAGAGATATGTTTGTTCACTGTTTGTCTCACAATTGCTTCTGCTGATGGACAAGAAGACTTGTAGAAACCTACAGTCAGCTTGGATGCAGATGACATAGTAGTCACTGAACAAAATAAAAGAAAAATAACAAATAGAGTCGACATTGCGGCAAAGTTGGATTAGCAGTGGGGGAACTTAAAACTAGTAAGTGACTAGTGAATTGAGCTGTGTATATGGATGTGTGTTAGCTAAGGAAATGGAGGATGAGAGGTGAAGAGGTTGCTGAATTTGAGGTGGTATTTATAGGTGGAGAAACATATGAATAAGTTTCGTAAAAGAAAGTGGAGTTGGTATTACTTGGAGCAGAAACGCGTGTAAGTAGCTGTATGCCCAGGTTGAAGTGTTCATCCTCTGACTTAGGCATGCCATTTAGGAAATTCAATGATTAGTAAATCATGATCCGGCTTTCAGATCATCAACCTTCTTTAATCCCTATTTGGCTGTTCCCAACCGTCAATATAAAATTAGGTAAAACTTTATGGTATATCCGTTTAATTAAATTATAGTGATGCTGATCTCCAATTAAATCTTTCTAAACACTAAAAGAAGCCTCTCACTATTGTCAACTCATTCCAGTGTACCATTAAACTTAACATGTTCTTCAATTCAGTTTAATTTTTAATTAAATTTCTTTTAAGGTTCGTTTTTCTTCAAACCTTGAAGGAGATTGGAAATTGGCGTTACTTCCAAATGTTAGTAATATAGATGGAACTCTGGTTGTCTTTATTTGACTTTGTTGCAAGCTGACAGCTTCCAATGTAGAAACTTACGCAGAGGAATGAGACAACTACGAATCTTCACAACTGACGCAGCAACTTAATAACAGAAGGAAAGAGACACGTACGTCGAAGGTTTTTGGGGGCCATGGCCCTACTTTTATGAAGAAGTTTGATGAAGTTGCGGTCTTGCCAATATGTCAACTTCATCGTGTAATGGCGGATTCTCTACGTTATTTCATCGAGGACAAAGTACGTACATGATATTAGCTAATCATTTACCTTCCAAAATGCGTGGAATATCGAAACAAAGGAAAACCGTAACTCGACTAGTGTGGCCTTGGTTGATTGTGTTTAAGGCCAGGCACTACTCGTTTCACCAGGAGTTTGAGTTGCCGGCTTCAATTCGCAATTACAGTGAATCACAATTAGATTTAACCGTACACATCTATTTCCAAAAATAATTTGACTGTTTAAAACTATTGAAAATATATTGTAGTATTAAAAATCATTTTTAAAAATCTTGTTAAACATTGCTATATTACCAAGACTCCTCACTCCTTTTTTTGTCATCATTGCAAGTTAATAGCAAGGCAGATGCTTCATCATCATCTTCTTCAACCTCAACACAATTTGCTTTTTCTTCTTCGTTTGAATTCCATCAATATTTCAATGCATAGTGACCAAATCTTTCGCAATTGTAACATTGTATATTGGATCTTTGATCATGACCTCATTGAAATGATCCACCTCTACCATGTCTTTTTGGATATTGTTGTTGAAAATCTAACTCTTCATTGTCATTCGAATTATTTCTGCTACTCTGTCGCTTCCACGATTTCCACGATTCTAGGCTCAACCACGACCTCTACCTCCTCGTCCTCTACTACATCCTTGACGTTGATTGTCTTCTTTTTCATTCAAATTCAACTTCGCCTACAACTCTTGAGCATCTGATTCTTCTCTTTTCTTTCATCTATCTTCATGGGCTTTTAATGAACCCAAAAGGTGACCTATTGACATCGAATCCAAATCCTTTGATTCTTCAATGGCAACCACAATGTAATCAAATTTTAAAATTAGCGACCGAAGAATTTTTTCAATTAGTCAAACGTCTTCCATCGGCTTTCCATATTTCTTTAATTGATTCACAATAGTCAAAACTCTGCCAAAATACGATTCTATAGATTTAGAATCCATCATCTTGAGATTTTCATAGTCACGTCTCCAAGTCTGCAGGTGTACTTTAATTACTTTGTCTTTTCCTTTAAAACAATTCTGTAAAATCTCTCACATTTCTCTTGTTGTAGTTGCAGTAGACACCTTTTCGAGCGTATTTTCATTTAAGCACATATGAATAAGAGTGAGCGTTTGCCGATCCTTCTTTCTAGATTTCTGTAGTGCTTCCTTTTTTGCTATCATTAATGCTTCTTCACATTCCGAATGATTGTAACCTTTTTCTACAATATCCCATATACCTTGTGATCTTAGCAACGCGTTTATTTTGATACACCAATTGTCATAATTCTCTTTGTTAAGTTTCCGAAATTGAAACATAACATTCCATTCATCTTGGTTTTTACTGAAATACAGCTTTTAGAATTTCTATATAACTTCTGGCGGTAGCTAAACGATAGCAATGTTCTTCTTTCGTCTGCGAGGTTTTGAGTTCAAATCCTCTCTTATGCAGTTAAACAATGACTCTACCTAATAACTCTAACTAGGACTCTAGCAATCATAATTCAAGTTTATTATCTAAGAAGATGACTATGACATAGTAGTCATTGAACAAAATACAAGAAGAATAACCAATATACTAGACATTGCAGCAAAGTTGGACTAGCAGTAGTAGGAACTTACTACTAACTTATAAGAGACTAGCTCAAAAGTGACT
>JANZLF010000004.1:6736972-6750115 GCA_026546835.1 Erythroxylum foetidum | reverse complement strand
TTGCTACTTTGAGTATGACGCAGTTCAACAAAGTTTAGAATTTATAGGGATGAAACAAGTAAAAGAATTGAGTTTGGTTCGGTCTGTCTCAGCCGTTAAAGATTCCCCTGATGAGAAGGCTAACTGTGGATATGCTGTTGGTTTTGCATCAACAGATTTTATAATTTGGAACTTAATAACTGAGACAAAGGTATGCCATCTCACTTTTTCTCATGTATTGTGAGTTTGATGATCAGTTTCCTGATGTTTAATATGCTTGGATCAGGTAGTACAAATTCCCTGTGGTGGATGGCGACGTCCTCATTGTTATTATCTTGGTGATGTACCTGAGACGAAAAACTGCTTTGCATATGTCAAGGTACCTTTTTGGCTTTAGATGGTAGGTTACACTATATTAACATTGAAAGGAAATGGTAGGCGTTACGTTTTAGTTTTGTAATTTATAGATTTCTTGGGCAAACAAGTTATTTCATTTGACACACAATAAATGGAGCATCAGCATAGAAGCATATGTACTGTTGGGATCATTAATGAGTTTGTATGCAGACCAAACTAAAACAGAAACCTGTTATTAAGTTGATCATGGTTTGGGGTTGTACATCCATGGACTTATGCCACTTTTTCATTGTTCACTTTTAATTGGTCTGATTTTAATCTTTATGATTGTTCTTTGTCTACGTTTTCTTGCTCAATTTTCTTTTCCTTTTTCATTTCTTTTTCAGGATGAAATAATTTATGTTTATCAAAATTGGGTGTCAGAAAGAGAGGGGAAGATATTTCCTTTGAATTTACATATTCAGTTCCATGGGAGAGAAATGCATTCGTTATGCTTTGTTTCTGAAAGTTTGTTTCTGGAAGAAGATGGAAAGCACGGCTCTGTTCATAAAACTAGTTGGATTGCTACTGGTTGTGAAGATGGAACTGTAAGATTGACTGGGTATGGCATCACTTGTGCTCCTTCTAAACAATGATTCACATTTAATATCTAGTGTGCTGTGGGGGTTCATCTGTTTTATGTGTACCATCACAAATTATCTTGTGGTAGCTTCATTACATGCTTCCTGTCCAACCCTTACTGACCAAATTCATGACTGATGATTTATCTACACCTACTTATTTTTGGCATAGGTTTACTCCTGGAGTTAATAGTTGGTTTACTTCAAAGCTGCTTGGGGAGCATGTTGGTGGATCTGCTGTGAGAGCAATTTGTTATGTTTCAAAGATGCACATGAGTTCTCTAGATTTGATGAACTTACATGATTGGAGAAGTGGACTAACTGCTTATGTAGAGAATCCCCGTCTACTGATCTCAGTAGGTGCCAAGCGAGTCCTAACTGCTTGGCTACTGAGGGATAGGAAGTTAGAGGAAAAGGAAAGGACACAATCTGAGGAAGAAAGCATAGATGACACAGAATATTTTCCCTCTTTGGGAGACTCCTCATCAATGTCATTTAAGTGGCTATCCACTGACATGCCTGTTAAAAATTCCAGTATCTGTTCGAAGGCTAAAATAGCACGAAAAAATGGAGAAGCATCTGAAACTGTTTCTGACATGGAAAGTAATGCAAAATTTACTTCTTGTTTGCTTGATAGTGAATCAGATTCATCAAGTCATCATGAAAACAAGCATGAAGATGATTGGAGATACCTAGCAGTCACAGCTTTTCTTGTGAAGTGTCCTTCTTCCAGGTAAAATAAAGACAAATTCTCCATCATTTGCAAAAATCTTCTCTTCTTGTTGACTTACTTATCCAGTAAGCTAGTAACATAAACGTTTTCTTCTTTTCAGGTTGATTGTCTGTTTTGTGGTTGTTGCTTGTTCAGATGCGACATTAGCATTACGAGCTCTTGTTCTACCACATCGTTTATGGTATTGATCAAGGAATAAATTTTTTATCACTAGAGCAACCTAACAAACTTTTAAGATCATTGTCCTGTATTCACTTAAACTACATACCTCCTTGCAGGTTTGATGTTGCTTTATTGGTTCCATTATCATCCCCAGTCTTGACAGTGCAGAATATCATTATTCCCATGCATCTGCTTGCTGGAGGTGATGATAAAAATTGATAATATTCTTTGTTGGAAATCATGGGATTTGCTTACTAGAATGCAAATGGAAATTAATTTCCCCTTTGAGTTTTATTCATTCTCTTTTGTATGAACATTCACAGGTAACAGGCAGATGGGAAATGTATATCTTGTGGTTAGTGGAGCTACTGATGGAAGTATTGCTCTATGGGACCTCACCAAGAATGTTGAAGCTTTTTTGCAGCGATTGTCAGCCCTAGATGTGGGGAAGTTGATAAATTGCCAAACACGTCCCCGCACTGGAAGAGGCAGTCAGGGTGGGCGATGGTGGAGATCATTGAGTAGCATGTATAAGAAGACATCACGTGCTTCAGTTATTTCTAAAACTGAAGATAGGACTAATTCCATTTTGGTAAACGATAACAAAGGTAGAGGAGCAAAATGTGATACTGCAAGCTGCACAGCTGGTTATTCAGAAGCCATGCCTGACGATTCATGTGAGCCAGAAACATACAGTGTTTCTCTGCAGATATCTGAAATACAACCTCTAAATGTTTTCACTCATGTTCACCAATCTGGCGTCAACTGTCTGTATGTTTCAGACATAAAAGATAGTCAGAGTTCTGGTGATACTCTCATGTTCAGTGTAATAAGTGGTGGTGATGATCAAGCACTTCACTGCCTCAAGTTCCTCTATTCAGCATCTTGTCAGTGTGGCCGAGATTCAGTAGTAGGTTTGCCAAATTCTACTGACATAGCTACATGGGAGAGTAAAGATAACTTTGTTCATTCTCAGCAAAAGCAAATGAAGGTGCCTGGGATCAAATTGGTATATCATGACAGAGTCCCCTCGGCTCATGGTTCTGCTGTAAAAGGTGAAATAGTGTTGTTCCTTTTATTAGAAAGTCATAAAGTACTCCCATATGCATTTGGTTTGTTGTTTTCAACCAGCATTTTCCTTAAAAATCTCATTGAAACCAATTTTCCTTTCACTTTTGACAGTGGTTGGTAATTTATTTATAAACGATCCATTGGTTTACTAGACCCATGTGGATCTATCTGTGGCAAAAATTATTCAAAAAATGAGAGTATTTTTAGGTCTACGTACAAGGATCTTAAATTGTCTCCTAGGATATGATTTCACTCTTAGAAATCCTTGTATGTCACTTTCTGGATGGGAAAATTTTTCAGGGGAAGTAAAACTTTAAAGGGAACTGCTGGTCTTTTTCTTTTCTGACTATTTACAGATAACTTTGTTTGCTTCCATGAAGGTATTTGGACAGATGGCACTTGGGTGTTTTCTACAGGTCTTGACCAGCGTGTTAGATGCTGGCTTCTTAAGGAACACTACAAACTTACTGAGAAATGTTGTTTGATTGTCTGCGTCCCAGAACCAGAGGCACTGCAAGTAAGAGCCTGTGGCAGGTGATCATAGATGCAAAAATCTACACACGTCAGTTGATGAGTCTTGTTTAATCTTTGAAGAAAAAACATTTCATTTTTATACTGCTGTTTTGTTGATTAATCAGGAACATGTACCAAATTGTGGTGGCTGGAAGGGGGATGCAAATGATTGAATTTTCTGCTCAAGAGTCAAGGGGCATGGATATGAAAGATACCAGTAGTACTGGCAATTTATATTGTAGGTGATGAGGAATGGATATGAGAGATACGAGTAATTCTGGCAATTCATATTGTTGCAGGCGTCTGAGTCCGGAAGCAAATATCAACTGCATTTTAGAATCTCCCATCTTGTTAGGCATGTCCTGTTACTCATTACTGATACCTGTTTTAGTGAGCTAGAATTGTACATTTCAAAGAGAACCTTTTGTCTCGAATTCCGGACAAACGTGGTGCCATATCTAGTCAGAGTTATTTTTATAGGGAGGGTGACCAAAAGAGCAGCAAGATGACATTAGCCCCCCAAGTCAAAACAACTCTGGGGGGTTAAGATTGTACTTATTTTAGTGTATTGGATGTCTCCCCACCTTAAGCCAACGGAGAATATTTTGAGTGGGGAATGAGATTAAAAACCCACGTGTTTCTGGTGTTTATTCATAATGTCACTTTAATGAACTTGACTTTGTCAAAGGTTTGCGAAATGATGAGGCAGGTTACCTAGAGGCATCTTTTCTTCGCAGGCTCCAAACTGAGATTAACAGTGTTTTTTTTTTTTTTTGGTGTAAACCACCCGGTATCCGACGCCACATGGATAGCAGACTAATATAGATTTTAGACGGGTAGGACCATATAGGCAGCAAAGCTCTCACTCACGAGTGTGACTTTATACCCAAAGACTTGAAATCAAGATCTTGATTAAGGAAGGAGGAGTTTCAGCTACTCTACTACAGCACTTGTGAATTTCTTTTAGCGAAAACTCTGCAAATCTCAGTGTCAACTGTAAGCCCCGCGTTGGTCAAAGCTGCCAAAAGGTATTATATAGCATTACGGCAACTTGGCGAGGTTGAATGGCTAAAATGCTTTGATCATGAATCAGAATACCTCCCTAAATTTAACACCACTCTTTTGTGTAACATTGAATCACCTGGGCTGGAGGAGAACAGGTTGAATGAGGGTCGGACCAATTCTCCGGTCGATGGCCCTTTAGTGCCTTAAGAGTTAAGACTTCCTATCTTAAATTTCAATGTAGAACTTATAGTTGCTACGTTATAAGGCGAAAGACACCTTATCTTATTTTATGGGCCAATATTAGCTAAAAAACACAATAATTTCAACTTATTATAATGACCTGTTGACACGTTAAGGAGTGCTTTCGTCCACGGTTTTTGAAAATGAGCACTCGTGTGACATCTGTCACTTGCATGTGCTAAAATTTCCCTTGATTTTTTTTAATTTTAGTATTAAAAAAACATGATCAATTACCTAACCTTATCAACACAAATGGTGGCTGTCCAGTCTTTCTATTAAATTGCGTTGTTTGTGCCTTTGACGTTTCTGGCACCAGACCCTAAAAAGGAAAAGGAAAGGAAAAGGTAGACTCTACCTTCAATTTTGTAGTATGAACCTAAAAAAATGCTCTTCCCCGTAAATTCCCTTCTCCAAGAGTCCGCTTTGCCGTCCAGGTTCGTAATACACTCTTCAATTTCTTTGTGGTTGCTGACTTCCAAGCCTGTACGACCACACTAATTACGTAGACCATTTTGCCCTTCCAAGAACTCTCCAGGTCAAACCAGGAAACCCTTCAATGGTATAGGATTACACAATAAGCCAAGAGTCACGAAGATAAACGTGACATTCCAAATTGCACATCCTTTTTTTTTTTTAATTGCACATCCTTTCACGGGCATGAATCACGAGGTTTTAAATATTATTGCGTCAGTGTACTGTTTCACTGTAGTAAATAAATCATAAAAAAGGGGCATTACTTTCTAATCTACCAAAATGAAATCTCCACCTCCACCAACCCCATTTCAAATCTCATTGTGTCAGTCAGCACTACCAAACTCAACCGACTGGTACGTGCCGGTCATCCCTTTCCCCAAGCTTTCGGGAGACTCGTGTAATGATTCTTTTTTTGTCTAATATTATTCTGTCTTATTCTGTCTTATAAAATTTCGATCATTTATTTTATGAGACCCATATAAAATTCACACAGAATCTATATAAGACCTACATAAATAGATGATTAAAATTTATTGAATACAATAAAACACTATAATATTAAATAAAAGATCTGGACTCGTTGACTCACCCCTTAACATACCCAGCTGCGTTTTTTTATTTTTTAGTTTACCTTAGTTGCTGTCACGTCGTTCATTGGTTTGGTTTAGTTTAGGCTTAGCCACTTGGACCCAAAGCCAAGGGGGTAAGTAAGGATAGCGATGGGGCGTTAAATCGAAACGAAGTATGTATGTAGGATAGTCGTTCATGTCATTGTAATGGTTTGCTCACCAAACGCCACTCTTCTCCGTTCAATCCTTAAAAGTCATCCTTCTCACAACACATTTTCTAAAGGGACTCTTCAAGTTGATGTTCAAGACTCACCAACCCCGTTTCTTCTTGTCTTGCATTATTTTAAGTTAAAACACGTGTTAAGAAACAACCTAAATACGATTCATTTTTATTTACATATCAAAATTCGAAATCTTTTAGTAACTTTGTGTTATATGATTTAAAATATCTAAATTTATTAAGCGCCCGTTACTAAAATAATTATGAATTTCAAGAAAAATCTTATTTTTAATTATTATAATCAGACAATACATTCACATGACATAATCATATTATTTTACATATTTAAGTTTAATTTGATATAACTATACTATATTAAATAGCTTCTTTGTAAAATACAAAAGAAAAGTAACCCTTGTAGGAAAATTAGGTTGAGATATGATCCTGACTGCAGCGCAATAATCACGAAATTTTTTCGTAATTTTTTATTTCTCGAAAATCAAGATCTATTTAATTCTATAAAATGATTACCACGAATCATAATAAAAAGCAAACTTAATTCGTACCTTATTCTGAAGTTTGATCTTTGTCTTATTATAGCCTTCGAACCGTTTCCGAAATTGATCTGTCTCAACCACTACAGTCACACAAATATCTGGTTTCTAACTATATCTACAGAACATGTTGAGAAAACTCTGTAACTCTTACAAAGAGGGTTAAGCATAAAGTGCTAGCTCTATAGAGCTTAAGCCTATTTATAATAAGTTGTGGACATTTTAGTAATTTAATTAAAAATAAATTTTAATTTTAATTAAACTTTAATTAGAATTAAAAATAATTCTAATTAAATACCAATTATGCCCATATAAGATTCAATAACTTATATTAATCCTTATTATTAAATATCTCATATTTAGTTATAAAGTTTTTTAAACTTTACAATCAAGTCAAACTTAATTAAATTAACTTTGCTTTCTTCAACTCATTTTATATGTGAGATCCATTATGTTCTCAAATATGTGGGCAATAATTATAAAATCTAATTTTAAATTAAATCAATTAAAACTCCTTTTAATTTATCTTTAATTATCCAATTAAATAATTTATAATCATAGATCAAGATTGGCGTTTAGCAACGCTTCATGATCACCCAAATATTTAGGAATGTTAAAGTGGTTTTGACTAATCTTTCTGTGCATAATTTTTCCATATAATTCAATTCTTTCATTATACAATATTCCGATTAGACATAGAGCATGGAGTTAATAACTACTCTATTTTTAGTCTAATCATATTAGTTCTCCGTCATTAGCTATCAATTCAATTAATGACATTTGTAAACTATTTAAAAAACATCATTTCACCTTGGCCAAGGATTTCTTAAATTAATACCAATTGAGAACAACAAAATATTATCCATAATTACTTTAGGGTGATGAATCCTATCTTGATCATTCAACTATCTCCATATAGTTCGTGTATCTTGATCATTCAACTATTTCCACATAATTCATGTATCTTGATTATTCAACTATCTCCATATAATTGATGTATTTCGTGTATCTCATATGATCTTTAATATCTTTTGAGATACCAAAATGTATATAAATACATGTAAAACCATTCAGAAAAATATAAGAAATACAATACAATTACATACCAATTGTCTTCCTCTCCTTCTATTCATTCATGGTATTACAGCTGATACATTAGCTTCAAACATTTCATCCTGTACAGCCACACCCACTCATAACCTTACAAACAAAACTACCCACAAACAGTCATTTTCATCAAATACCTAACATACACAGTAGAAACAACACATTCCTATCACAACAATCACAATGGCTAACCTTATGTATCCCACTCTGCCATTCAACCAAATAACAAATTTCTTAACTACACAATTAGACTCATCCAATTATCTCATTTGGCACAATCAAATTCAAGCTATTCTTATTAGCTCTGGCCTTATTGGATATGTCAATGGTGATATCGTCCCACCCTCTGCAACTCTAGGTGATATATCTTCCGAATATATTAAGTGGCATAAGCTTGATTGAATGGCTTATTGCTTCCTCACTACTGCCTTGTCCAACTCTACCACAAGGCTTACCATTGGATGCACCACTGCTCATGATCTCTGGTTGGCTCTTGAACATCATTTTTTGTAACAATCCAACTCCCAATGCTCTTTACTCTGATGCAAGCTTCATACTCTAAAAAAGGGGTACCTCTTGATCACTGATTTTCTTACCATAGTCTCCAACACTGCTATTGGCGATTCAATCTCGACGAAGACCTTGTCCTCTTCACTCTTAATGGTTTACCTCTAGACTATGAATCCTTCATCAAAGCGATTGAACATCGCGAATCGCCTGTCTCTTTTGGTCACCTTCAAGCCAATCTTCTTGTCCATGAGCAACAACTCTTGTCTCCTTTCACTATTATATTCCACAAGATGTTGCATTTGTTGTTTCTTTTGCAGGTTCCCATCCCACCAATGGATGCGGTGTCAACAGATGAGTGCGAGGATGAAGGGGCTCGCGTTCCTTCAACCCTAATGGGCTATGTGGACAGTGGTAAATGGACGATGGGTCGCACCACATAAATTTTTCCAGCTCCAAGGGTTTCTTTAAAGTATACCGAATCAGTATAGCTATCCTTCTTCTGACGCAGCAATAAGCCCACCCACAACAACAACCACACCTTCAAGCACATACACCTATGACTCACACTCTCAAGCACATTATATTAACTCAAATGAGACCCAGTCCAATCATTTAGCCCAGCACTCCAATTATCCAAATAAACCTCATGTTCAATGTCATATTTGTTGGAAATGGGGACATATTATAGCTTATTGTCGGTTCAAATATTTTGAATCTAAAACTCATCCAATCCACCCTCCGCCTGACCCCACAAATCTTTCCAATGCCTTCACCACATTAAATATTCAAGATTTGTCAAATCCTTCCTCCAACACATTCACCGAATGACTTCCAGATACTGGTGCCACTAATTATATGACACCAAATCCTTATCTTGTTGAATCTGAAATTCCATACAATGGTCCAAATCAAGTGATTGTCAGTAATGGACAAACTCTTCCTATTTCTTTTACTAGCAATATTACTTTCTCCACAAAAAGTCGTTCCCTTCACCTTAACAATACTTTAATTATTCCAAATCTTACGGCAAATTTGCTCTTCGTTGCTAAGTTCATGAAAGATAACTTTTGTCTTATTGAATTTAATCCATTTGGTTATATTGTGAAGGATCTCAAAACCAAGGTGCTACTATTCGCGGGATCCAACCACAATAATCTCTACCCTATCGAGTTCCCACATCACTTTAATAATTCAATTGCTCTCCAAGCTATGTCCACTTCACTCACTCTGTGACATCAATGTCTAGGGCACCCCTGCTCTACCATACTTTCTAGGTTGTCTCTTCCTTTTAAATTTCCATCCCATGTAATGAATAATTGTATTTCATGTTTATTAGGAAAAAGTACTCATCTTCCATTTCATTTATCTTTTCGTGTTTCTACCATGCCACTACAAATCATTCATTGTGATATTTGGGGACTATCACCATCCATCTCCCTTTTTGGTTATCACTACTTCATAATTTCATTGATGACTTCAGTTGTTACATTTGAAATTTTCCTTTAACTCACAAAAATCAAGCTCTTTCTTAAATTTAAAATTTTAAAACAAATACTGAAAATCTCTTTTCCACAACCATTAAAACCTTCCAGTGCGTTTGAGCTCCTGAACTCATCAAAGGCGCCTTTTCCACTTACCTCACCACACATGGTATCTCTTCCAGTATTTTGTGTCCCTATAATCCATAACAAAATGGCCTTATTGAGCGAAAAATTCGTCACATCACTAAAACTGGCCTTACCTTTCTTCTACATGCCTCTCTACCTAAATCCCTATGGTTTGATGCATTCTCTAAAGCTATATATCTCATTAATCTATTCCCCACATCTATCCTTCACCACAAATTCCCTTATGAAATTCTTTTTCTCAAGTCACCTGATCTATCTCACATTCGTGCTTTTGGTTGCGCTTGTTTTCCCTTTCTTGGGGTAATGCTTATAGATAAACCTACCCCAAAATCTATTCAATGTGTCTTTATTGGGTATTCCGCATAATAGAAAGGATATCGTTGCATTGATCCTAGCACCTCCAAACTTTACATCTCTCGACATGCCGCTTTCTTGAAAATATTTTTCCATAGGCCATTCTCCCTTCCCTCACCCCACCTAAGACCATATCAACCCCTTCATCCCCTTCTCCATTACCTCCATATCAAATGATTACTCGCACACGTGACAACAGTCATGTTCCCTAAATTCTGTTTGATTATGTCACCTATTCTACCCATACCCTAACCTCACATGAACCCCATCCCACCTCCTTCACTCAAGCCAACAAATTTCCATGTTGGTGACAAGCTATGCTTGATGAGTTCGCCGCTCTCTATTGCAATCATACTTGGATTCTTGTTCCCTCACAACCCAATACTAATATTGTTGGATGTAAATAAGTCTTTTGCACAAAAGAAATTCTAATGGTACTCTAGATCGATACAAAACCCGTTTAGTTGCCAAAAGCTATCATCAGACTCCTGGTATAGACTACATAGATACTCTTAGTCCTATAGTCAAACCCACTACAATCCGCCTCATCATCACTTTTTCTCTGTCTAAAAATTGGTCCATTCGTCAACTTGATGTCACAAATGCCTTTCTCAATAGACACCTACAAGAACTGGTTTACATGGCTCAACCTCCTAGTTTTATTGACCCTCATAAGCCTTCTCATGTCTATCGCCTTCAAAAAGCCCTCTGTGGTTTAAAGTCGACTTCGTAAGCTTGGTTTCATCGACTAAGCCAAAAACTACTTGATCTCCAGTTCATCTCTACCAAATCAGACACTTCTTTATTTATTCATACCACCTCTTCTCATTCCGCCTTTCTCCTAGTCTATGTCGATGATACCTTAATTACTGGCTCTTCACCTTCTTTCATCATCAATCTCATTCATGACCTAAACACTAAATTTTCTATTAAAGATCTCAGCCCTCTTCATTATTTTATTGGTATGGAGGCAAAATGCACTCCTATTGGACTCCCAAATTAAATACGCTAAAGATCTTCTTCTTCGCACAGGTCTTGTTCAATCCAAATCCGTCAACACATCAATAACCCCCACTCTTCCTCTCTAAAAAAACCATGGAACTCCTCTTATTGATCCTTCTAAATATCGAAGTAGTGTTGGTGCTCTTCAATATCTCTGTCTTACTCGCCCTCATATTTAATTTGCAGTCAATAAAGTCTCCCAATTTCTCCATTGTCCTACTGACATTCTCTTGACTGCTGTTAAACAGATACTTCAATACCTTTGCACTACACTCACTTCTAGCATCCACTTTACCTGATCAACCTCTCTTCCCATTCATGCCTACTGTGATGCTGACTGGGCAGGTTGTCCTGATAATTGTTGCTCTACTTCTGACTACTATATCTTTCTTAGACCAAATCTTATTTCTTGGAGTGCAAAGAACCAACTCACTGTTGCCAGATCTAATACTGAAAATAAATACCGAAGTGTAGCTATTGTTGTTACTGAATTTTGTTGGTTTAAATCTCTCCTTGGTGAATTTGGCTTCCTTAACCTCACGCCTACACTTTGGTGTAATAATCTTGGTGCCATATTTCTTGCCGCGAATCCAATCACTCAGAATCGTACAAAACACATTGAAATTGATATTCATTTTTTCAGAGATCTGGTTACCAACAAGACACTATCAATTTTACATCTTTCGTCAAGCCATCAAATTATTGACATCATGACCAAAGCTTTATCTTCATTCTCTTTTCAGAAATTTCGTGACAAGCTCACTGTGGCCACCCATCGTGAGTTTGAGGGGGGCGATAAATATATGCAGATCTTCATGCAATCTCATAGATATGATTTTCTCTTTATATGTATCTTCTTTGATTTTATCTCATGTATCTCATATGATCTTCACTATCTTTTTAGATACCAAAATGTGTATAAATACATGTAAAGTCATTCAACAAAATATAAGAAATACAATGACCCTATTTGGTTGTTAGCTGATCAGCTTTTTTTAGCTAATTGACCAAAATTAGTTGATTGACTTTATCAAGAATCTATTGATCCTACTTAGTTGTTGGCTGGTTGGGTTGGTTGATTCAACCCAAGTAGTTAATTTTATAGAAGCTACTTGTAAGTAGCGTTTATACAACAATTAATTCACCTTTCCTATAATGCCCTTAAGTTTTGCCCAACCTTGTTACCATCTCATTCTCTCTGGGCTTCTTGGTGCATTGTCTTGGAGTTTGATGACCAGTTTTGTTGACAGCAAGTATAATGTTGCTTTCTGCATACTACTTGGTCCACTTTCCGTTGCCTTCTTAGACGTAGTGAGCCTCTACAACTTTATGACTTTTTAAAAAGAAATTCGCGCAAATGGATTTCCATAGTAGTGGAACTGGTTAGACCGCCAGATATCTCCACCAAATACTCCTGAAAGCCTGGCCTTCAAGATTTTCCAAGTTACTCCACCGAGACCTCATTCTTATCTGAAGCTTAGCTCTCAGCCTACGTCTAGCAAGCACAAGCAACAGTACACTGGGTTCGATAACATGGATACTCTAATACCCCAATCAACAAAATCAGCTGCTTTTGTGGCCATAAGACCTGCAAGAACTCCTTTGCATAAAACTCCACAAGCAAACATCCCTAGGTTGTCAAAGTATTCAAGAGGAAGAGCTACAGGAGTTAAGTCCCCCTTTGACTTACCATTGAAGGATGATGTCAGCCTTATGAGCTGTCCACCATTTTTAGTTCCAAACTATATGACTCCTACAGTTTCAGCCAAGGCAAAAGTAAGACCTAACAGTAACAACAACCCCCAGAAGAGTTTCCCATGGATGCCAAGCAGTCAAAAGAGGAGAGAATGACTCTAACACAAGAAGGTTTGAGTGTAACACTTTTGAAAATGATGATTGTTCTAATTCATTTTTTTGTCGTTGTTATTATTATTATTATCATCATCAACATCATCATCATCAGCATTAATGTTGTTGTTGTTGTTGTTGTTGTTGTTGTTGTTGTTGTTGTTGTTGTTGTTGTTGTTGTTGTTGTTGTTGTTGTT
>JANZLF010000004.1:6691799-6711322 GCA_026546835.1 Erythroxylum foetidum | reverse complement strand
TATGAATATTTTATTATAGTTAACCATAAATATTAAAAAACATAAAAATAGAGTTAATAAAAAATAAATAAGATATAAGTATCCATCAATTTAGATTGTCACTACATCTGTATCTAAATTTATATCTATACCTATTTTTTACATCTATTTAAAATTTATTTTTAACTTATATATATAAAAATTAATCGAGTTAAAAATTCCCTATAATCCTTGACAGTGACAAAGGCGTAAGAATACGCATATATAATTTTTATTGAGAGTTTTTAAATCAAAGACACAAGCAGACACTGACAGTGACACGAATCTGCTTTTTCTGTAATTACACTGCAGAATACCAAATTTTCTAATTTCTAATGGAATTCTAAGTTGATCGGTTGGCGCAAGCAAAAGTCTCTCTCTCGTTTAGTACGTGTAACAGTTTTAATGAGCATAATTACGTGGAGAGCAGTTACGTAATTTTGTCGTAAAGGAAAAAAAGAGTTAGTGGTAACACGCAGGCGGCAGGTCGCAGGCATGAAACTGAAAGTGGGCAAGATCACATCACACCCGAGTCCACCAAAATTTAGCGCGTGTTGTTTACATTTTTATTTTTATTTTTAAATTTAGTAAAAATTTTGTCTGATTGAATTTTTAATTTTAGTTTTTTTCAATTTTTAAAAATTATGAAAATTATAAATAGTTATTTTTGTTTCCTGTTTTCTTTTTTTCAATAATTTGATTTACTATTATTTAAAAATTTATTTTTTAATAAAAATTATGAATAATTTAATTCAAAATTATATTTATATATTTAATAAATTAAAATTAATTATCAATAAAATTATGAATAATTTAATTTTATATTATTTAATTTAAAAATATAAATATTTAAATAAAATTTTATTTAATAATTTAAATATATTTCAAATAAAATTTAATTTATAAATAAAATTTAAAATATTTATTTGATTAAAATAACATGTTTTTATTAATAATTTGTTAATAAATATTATATAAGTGATTAAATAAGTTTATTAATTAAAAATAATTTATTTTTAGGTTTTATCTAAAATGTAATTATTATCAATGATAAAAATATAGCTAAGTTAACATTAATATTAACAATCAAACAAATTTTTTGTTTTTATTCAAAAACTAAAAATAGAAACTAAAAATTACAACAGAAAAATAAAAGCAGAATTAAAATGTCCCTTTGACATTCAATTTAATTCCACGTTTATTTTAATTATTTTTAAGTTTTGTTAAAAATGTTTAATTAAAATTTATAATAAAAAATTGAAAGTTAAGATTTATAATAAAAATTAGAAATAAAGACATATTTGATTTTATCATTTATTTTTTACTTTTTAATTATACAGTTATATGATGATATTATATTTTAATTTAATCATTTTAATATTCTTAAATTAATTAATTAGCATTATGATTACAAATAAAATATATGAATATATAATTAAAGAGATGTATACATCAAATTTCACTTGAGAGCTTGTATTTTCATTTACACTTTTCTTAATTTGATGTTTATTTTCAATATATCTATAATTCATTGCTTTAATTATGCATTTTAATATAATTATGTATAACACAACATGCAATAAAAATAAAGCTTTGTTTTTTATATCATATGTCGGCTTGTTCGAAAATATAGGGAATCTTACAATAACAAGTTATTGTTATTGTTATTGTTAATGTTTTAAGACTAAAAATAATGACACAAGATATGAATAATAAAAACATAATTTCAAGGGATAAATAATAATTTTAAAATTTATAAATTAAAATTAAAAGGTTTAAATTATGGCAAACAAATAATTTATTTAAAAGAATGTAACTGAAAAATAATTTTTTTTAGAAAGTAACTAAAAAATTATTATGTACAAAAGAAATAATAGTTGTAACAAATTTTTTTTAAAAAGTGGCGTGGTTATGGGTTGGTGGTGGGCACATGAGCCGTGGATCCCCCGACCAGTTGATGCAGATCTTTTGGCCATTTCCCTCCGCCAACTGCCCATAGCTTGCACCACATAGTCTCTATCGAATTCGAACCACCCACATGACAGGAGCCCCTTTACCCGACCAAGACCAGCGCATATATTCTTCACCGCCTGCCCTGCCCCCTAATCGTTCACAATAAATTGATTGATTTCAATTTCAAATATTTAAATGTATACATGAAATAATTAACGCCTCAACGTAAGGAGCTTGGCCAAAGATGAATTCGCAATAGAAGAACAAGAAAAGCTTATCCGGTCCAAGAAGCAGTTTTGCGAATAAAAAGAAAAAACATGGGAAGTGGGGTGGATATATTCTTCGCAATCCCACGCTGCACGAGATAGGAATTAGGAACTAGACTAGATACTCTCCAACTCAAGGCGTTCGCTTTGCGGATCTGTTAACGAGAGATGACAAGAGAGACATAACTATTCCGCTGGGCGGACAATATGAATCTTTAGGAACATGACGTCCAAGCCATGAATAATTGCAATCATACTGCCGTTGTAACTAATGATCAATACAGATTCTGTCTCAGCCCAAATAATTGTCATGTTCAACACGAAATCTAGTCATATGATTACATGATTGGTTGCTTATGGATGGATCACTCGTGCTAGGCTCAAGTCCAAACTTAGAACGACACATGGACCAATCAACCCATCTCATAGGGATTAACCTAATTCCTATAGGTATTTATAATATAAATTCGTTACCTCATCATATAAAAAATGTACGATTCTTATAACCTTATTTTTCTCTACTCACTAGCTACCAAAAGCTCTCACAAAAATTGACTTGAGCGTCGAAGGAGCTTACCTGAAATCAACCCCCGACGTACCTTTATTGTTTTGCAAGTATCATCAACACAGAATCAACCAACCTCATGGATCCAAGCAGCAGCACCTAACCCTACTATAATCCGACTGTACCATATATATATATATATATATATAAAACAAAATTCTGAGTCTCTCCCCAAAACAAGAGACGAACTTCAACCCATAATTGTAAGTTTAACTTCCCAAATGGTCAGCCCAAATTTAATGGGCCGGTTCATTTTCTGATATAGGTTGCAAAAGACAAGACAGATCCAGATGGGAGCGAACCATTACCCGGTTGCTTCTTATGCTGGTACTCATCTTTTAGGCCAGCTAAAAGGACACCAGTAGCTGGAAAATGGCAATCAAAAGAACAATGCATTTGAGAGACAAAAAGTGAAAAAAAAAAGGGGAAACAAAAGAGCCAATAGTTGATATCCAATCCAGTAATTCCTATTTATTACTAAATCCTTTCTATTGTTGTTGTTATTAGATTAGAGCTAACCTGTCAGCACATAGAGCCTCATTCAGCTAGCCAATCATCTAACCCAAATTGGTGTGGGAGGTGCATACCCTAATCGCTTAATTAAGAGGTTCTAGGTTCGATCCTTATCTTTGAGAATGCAGCAAATTTTTGGATTAATTGTAGCCCCCATATGGGATATATCAAGCAATAAAGAGAGATTAGTCACCGACTTCGGCCCAATTTATACCTCTTAAGAGAAAGAAAAAAAAAAAAAGCTAGCCAATCATCTAAAACACCGAATCTAGTATCGTGGAACCCTCATTTGCGAAAGTGGTGAAGTCAAGCTAAAAACAGTAGAGTAGAATCAGCCAAGCGAATTTCAACATATACAGAGTCTGGTCTTCACCTAACCCTAAAGAGGAAGAGCAAAAAAGTAAAAGTAAAAAGAAACAAAGGAAAGGATAAAGTCGGCGGTTTGTGCTTGAAATAAAAATTCCGCGTTTAAACCCGTTTTATTGTTCTCTAAACTCCCCCGATTTCAGGTAAAGTCAACAAGCGCGCCCAGAGGAGACTTTTACTCTAATCGTCGCAATCCCTTATCGTCATCTCCTTGGCTGGCTTTTCGACCCAGATCTCTCCCCCACAACCGCCACTGTCTATCGGTGAGTTGCTCACTTCTCATCAATCAACTGAATTTCGACACTTTGCCTTAATTTTCGTTTTGTATTATATGCTTTCCAATTATTCAACGGCGTTTGATTTTGTTTTGCTGTGTCTCTTTGATCCAATCGGCAAACTGTACTTGATGCAGTGGGTGTTACGGACGGTTACTATTTTCGTTACCTTTCATTTGATTTTTGCTGCGTATTTCTGTCCGTCATGTTTCTGTTTCGATAAGGAGTTCCAATAAAGCTTTTATGCTTCTCTTTGTTTTTTCCCCATCTTTTTCGCCTTCTGAACATGATTTGTTTTTGAAAGCATAAGAAGAGAGAACGAGTACGAATTATGAGATTATTTGGTACCCAGACCATGAACAAGTGTGCTTGTGAAAATTGCATTCCTTTGCTGGAGATGATTTGAACTAGAGTTCGTTTTGTGCTTGTTTAAGCAGAGAGAGGAATTCTCAAGGGTTTGATTGAATCATGAGCTGCTTCAGCTGCTGTGCAGAGGACGAGATCCATAAAACTGCTGATAGTGGAGGTCCCTACCCTGTTAAGAACTCAGCAGGTATTATTTTTGTTTCCGTTTGAGATGTTATGGATAGAATTTAGTTAACTATTTGTTTAACCAAGCTGTGTTTCTACTAGCAGGTAATGTTGGCGGTTTCCGTGGGTCAGAAGCTGTACCAAAGGGTTCTCCTCCAGTCAAAATCCAGCCCATCGAAGTCCCTCCAATAACGTTGGATGAACTAAAGGATGTTACTGACACCTTTGGGACAAATGCCTTGATTGGTGAGGGCTCGTATGGTAGAGTGTATTATGGGGTTCTTAAGAGTGGTCAGGCCGCTGCCATCAAGAAACTAGATGCCAGCAAACAACCTGATGATGAATTTCTAGCCCAGGTTTGTTGAGAACTGAAAATTGTTCTTTTTCTATTATCATATTCTTATTTTCTTCTAAATGTGTAATATTTGTCCAATTTTTTCAGGTTTCTAGGGTGTCGAGGCTGAAGCATGCAAATTTTGTACAGTTGTTGGGCTATTGTGTTGATGGAGGATCTCGTATACTTGCCTATGAGTTTGCGTCTAATGGATCTCTTCACGATATTCTTCATGGTACCCCCAATCATGCTTCATACTTCAAGTACACAGGGATTTGGGCTTACAAATATATTTATACGTGTTGTGAATTTATCTCATTTTTAATATGATGAAAAGTTTATTATGTTTAGAGCTAGTAGATCATTTCTGCAATTTTCAGTCCATTGTTTGACCGGGTTCAAGTCTTTATGAATGATTCTATGGACAACTTGGGCAAAGGATGGTTGTGTTTTTCTTCCAGTTCTTCTACTAGGGATCTTTAACGCAATGGAAAACAAACTTTAATACCAGGAATAGTACCTATTTAGTGTTGAAGAGGGCTAGTGGGATGCCTGCTTGTCTAGTGAAAGATATCATTGATCTTCTAACCATGTAAACTTTTGTAATGTGCACATGATTTCATTTTTTAGCTTCAAGATAATTTATTGCTGATGGATGTTGAGAATTGAGAAGGCAGATTTATGATACTAGGTCAAGAGAGTGAAAACTTGGTTCCAATGTTGAGTAATCTCTGCCTTATTTTGTCAATATCTTGTTAACGCAGGTAGGAAAGGTGTTAAAGGAGCTCAACCTGGTCCCGTCCTTTCATGGCAACAGCGTGTAAAAATTGCTGTTGGTGCTGCCAAAGGTCTTGAGTACTTGCATGAAAAGGCTGATCCACATGTCATTCACCGTGACATTAAGTCCAGCAATGTGCTGATTTTTGATGATGATGTTGCAAAGATTGCTGATTTTGATTTGTCAAATCAAGCTCCTGATATGGCTGCACGTCTCCATTCCACTCGTGTTTTGGGAACTTTCGGTTACCATGCACCTGAGTAAGCTAATTGTCTTGATGATTTCTCCAACTCTATTCATTCCTCTTCTATCACTTTAAAAATATACCGTTATGAGGAAACAAAGGGACTCGATACACGTGAAATCATCCTTTTGAGATTGTCATTTGATGGACTAGTTCTGTGTTTCCACTATGTTAGATTTAGAATTTCATTTTCCTTATTTCCCTTTTGTTCAACTGTAAGTTACTGGACATTCTATATCTGGATGTGTGAACACCTTGAATGGTACTTAATAGATAAAACTGTTTTCTTTATACTGTTGGGCAGATATGCAATGACTGGACAATTGAATGCCAAGAGCGATGTCTATAGTTTTGGTGTTGTCCTTCTCGAGCTTCTGACTGGGAGGAAACCAGTTGATCACACATTACCTCGTGGACAGCAGAGTCTGGTGACATGGGTACTAATCTGATTTTCTCAATCAATTGATAATACTTTGTGATAAAAGCTCTTGAAAAGGGGAAAAACTGCCTCCTTTCTTTTCCTTGTTTCTTGGAATCCTGGTTGATTACTAAATCTCGTAATGTATAGGCCACACCAAAACTGAGCGAAGACAAGGTTAGACAATGTGTTGATGCAAGACTACACGGAGAATACCCGCCAAAGGCAGTTGCAAAGGTGCGTCAACTTTTCAAGCTTTGAGCTAATCAAATCATCCAAATGATGTTCTTTTTATTGAAGAAATAGCTCGTGTATTATTTGTGTCCAACTCTATCCACTTACGTTTGTATGGGATTAAGTTTTCAGCTTCATTCACCAAACTAATGTCTAAACCTGTGCAGCTGTGTGTTTGTTGCAGTCACTCCCCATTGGGAGGAATCCTGAAGTAAAAATTGTAGATATGAGGTGTTATTCTCTGAATCCTATATTCGTCTTCTATTACAGATGGCTGCGGTAGCTGCCTTGTGTGTTCAATATGAAGCTGATTTCCGGCCGAACATGAGCATTGTGGTTAAAGCCCTCCAGCCTTTGTTAAATGCCAGGCCTGGACCTGCTGGTGATACACCAAGCTCTTGATTATCGTTGGATCTGTTGGTGAATCGCAAAGGTCCTAGATTATAGCCTTTTCTCCCTATCCCCCGCCTTTTCCTGCAATGTGGGCACAATTGGACAGGTGTGCAAGCACTAGGAAGGGTTGTAAGAAGGTTGTGGTAAACTATTGGACTAGTTCCCGGGTTCTTCCGTCATATGCTATGGATTGATTTGTTCATAATGTGTGAGCCTATAAATCGCACCATACAGTTTTACCTTTTCTCTCATTCTCCTTTTTGGTTTAATTTCATCTGCTTCAGCCGTAATTATTTACCAGCTTCTGGACTGATTCTATCCTATCTGTAACATGCTTAGATGTAAGTAGATGTGAATGGGTTCATATTGTCAGAAATTTACTGAGTTCCATGAAATATTGGGATTTTCTTTATTCTGGCCTATCTGGACTTTAATTTTGTGAATTATGATATTATCTACTTTGATGGTGTAGAATTGGTACAGCAAATCAGTTGACAACAATTGAACACTCGTATAAGGAATACAAATCTATGATCACCATTCATGTTAAAAGTGGGTCAATTATACGGTGCATATTCAATCTTGCACCTGAGTGCATGGAAAGGAAAAAACACTTGAATTTATCAGCTATGAAGCCTTAGTTCATGAACGGTATATTTGTTTATCATCTATTTCAAGCTTCCAATTTCCGTTCACATTGGAAAACTGCTCTTGCATTACTAAACAAATCGTTGTGTGTTTAATCATTAATGCCATTAGAAATATATTTCAAATCTATAAAAGCATTATATAATTACGAGCTGTTCTACAAATTTTGAAACAAAAGGAGAAAAAAAAAATACAGGCTTGAGATTACTATTCCAGATCTTAATTCTGGTAAGGTTGAATCAATCAAGGCTTCCATCTCCAATGGATTGAAGCACATAGTAATGTAAACCAATCAATTCTCAACTTATCAAGGAAGAAAAGGGTTGTGCGAAGGATTCGACTCTTTCTGTTTTTTGTAAGCCCTGAAAAGCAGAAATTAAAAGAACTAAGAGTGTTTTTAAATGTTCAAAGCTTCAAATAGAGAACAGACGATGATCTACGAGGATTGGAGGGAGTCCGTTGGAAAGTGTTACCAACCTAGTGGCACGAGAAGCCCCAAGCCCAACTGTACCCAGTATTATGAAAAGGAAAGGGATGCCGATGAAGGTAGGATTACTTCTTCCCCTGTTTCCTCTAGGAACACCAGTCCTCACAACTCGACTATATACGCCTAATCATGAGAAATACCAGCAAAGTTTAAAGAAGATAGCTCAGAAGAAGTAACACGAAAACGGGATGCAAGTAATATAGTTACCTGAAGTTGAACCTTCACCCACTGCACCTGCAATGGCAAACATATCAAATTCAACGAATCAAGTTGGAGTCTTGAATGGTCTAGAACGGCTCATACAATCAACCATTATGCAAAACAGTGTGACTTCCACTCAAATCATCGTTTGCAAACTCATCCAAATTACCACCTTTCTAGTTGGACATCTTGTACCTTATATGAACTCAGACACGTACATCAGTATATGTGCTCAAGATTTGGGTCTCAAATACAGAGAGAACAGTAGTCCCATGTTTTGGCAATCGCTTTCTAATATTTAATTCTGTTTCTGACAAGTTCAGTTAGTAGCATATATTCTCAACATAAGGAAAGTGATGACTTTTTCTAAGACACCTCCTTTCCTGTTACATTCTTATCACGTAATGACGACTGGATTTCAAATGATTTCAAGAAGACATTCCAATCTCGATTTCTTTAAAGGTGGTTCACCAACATAAACACCCGTAACAGGAGGTTTGCCCTTGTGTTTGTGATATTGTTATCTCAAATTTTATTCTCAATCATATGCAAATCCTTACTTTCACTTGCAGCAACCCAACCTCCTGCCATTCTCTTCCTCCTCATTATATGAGAGCATGTAGAAAAGAGATACCGCTTTGAGATCAAGCTTGCAATTCATCGGTCTGTTTGCTGCCACTTGACATTATCCTTGATTTTAAGATATACTCCCTCAGGAGCCTTATCACACTAAGCAACTTCCCCAGGGATCCTCGCTTAGATGTTGTTAAACCTGGTTTATATACCCAGTAATTGACTTCTGCAGTAACTTACCCAAAAAAACAATACGTATTACAGTAGTTACGTATTACCTCTTCTTTTTGTTTACATCTTGAACAATACAAACCAGGCTCCACAATTCCTACTGATTGAGGAGCAATTCTTGTAACCAGATTTTTGTAAGTAATCACTTCCCTGCTCTTCTGTTAATAAAACAGCCAGGAGTATGACCCTGTCATCACAACTGTTTGAGTGATAAGCTAAAGAAGGTTCTTCATATTCAGTTTGCCTTCATTTCCTTTCAGGTTCTTTCTCATATTGAAACATACCTCCTGGGGAAACTTATCAAAATGAGTAACTTCACCAAACACTCTAGCTTCCCTAACCGTCCCACCACTGCCAATTTTCGCAAAAACAATTTCATTTGGCCTTCTTTCCCTTTCATCTTGAGCAATTCCATGCTCCCATCCCTGAACGACTTAACTTTACAATCAAAGAGGACCCATCTTTTCAATTATTTGGCAGTAAACACAACTGCAGCAACTTTATAGGCTATGGCTGTCATTTTGCCAGATATGTTAACATCAATAAAGATTTATATGTAGTGGATACATCTAAAAGCAGCCTGACAGTACAAGAGAAAGATAATAACTCCAATAATGTGCACCAGACACGAGGAGGACACAACCCTAATTATGTAGTTTACCAGACACAAGGATGAAACTAATTACATAATTTATCAGACAACCCGAATTACAGTATACTATAGAGCAATATATTGAGGCCAATATTGTGCACCGGACAAGAGGAGGAAACAACCCTAATACATAGTTTACCTTTTTGACACAACAAAACCTCTCCAAGTCATATCAATATTGCAATATTAAACTATGGGCCATTTGATAGTTTGCAAACCATGATCGTTTAAGGCATACCCTTCATCTAATGTAGAAAGGAGAATCACCTGGAAGCAGGAAACTGTAAGCTTCTGAAACCTGTAGATGAATGCATCATTAGATTAGACGAATTGGGCGTCAAGAAAACATTAACTTTATCGTGAACAATCCAGAACCAGATTAAAATGCTCAGAGACAACTGTCGCTAGTTTAACAGTTGGTATTGAAGAAAGAAAAATGGGGAATAGGCAACTTATTGCTCCAATCAGACAATTATAGCTACATTTATCCTGATGTGATGACTGGATTCTTTGAAGCCAGTGTCATAAAGGAGTACTTGTAGAATCAAAATTATCAAACTCGTAATCGAGTTCTTACATGATATAAAGAATAAAAAAGGAAATTGATGAAGCTTACCATTTTGAAGTGTGACTCGGCACGAGCCTTTTCATGGGTAGGAAAGAGATCAGGATGACATTCCCATACCTTCTTTTTATAAGCAGCTTTAACCTGCAAAACCCATTTCAATTTAGTGACAGAACAAGAAAACGAGAGAAAGAGAGTCTACATTTTATACAAACAACATCTATGGCGAGTTGTTGAAACACCGGATTGACTAGCAACAGTTAACAAAAGCTGTAATTGAATAAAAAGGAGAGCAAAGCTTTAATCAACTGAATAAACCAGATGATCTAGAAAGACAGCCAATTCAACCAATGAACTTGAGTACCAATAGAGATGGACTCGTGAATAAAAATACTTGATCATTGACATAAGACATTACCCTGGAGCTAGCAGCTGTTAGACTAGAGAGAAAAAATAGTGGATAGGATAAAACAGCATATCATGGATAAGAAAAGATGAAACTTGAGAAAGAAAAGAAAGAAAGAGAGACAAAAAGTTAGGTGGGTTTTGGAAGAAATTAAGGGAAAGGGTGATTACATACATACCTGAGAAGTGCTAGGGTGGGAGTCGGGAGGCAAGCCTAGTAACACCCTCGCCTCATCGCCATGCATCTCCTTCAAATTTCTCCTTTTGCCTTGTACTCTCGTCCTCTTCTTTTATTCTAATAATATAAATGTTAAAATGAGGGGAAAAAAAAAAGAAAAAAGAAGAACAAAAATTTGTTTACCGAATGTTGTACTATCCCTGACACACAGACAACAATCTAATCCAATCCCTATACCAGAAAATTTACTCTAACTCAGTTCCCGTTGTTGCTTTTCTTTCCCCACCTGAACTCAGGTACTTCTTAATGTTACGAAATTACAATGTTGTACTGGTCATTTTTGTATGCACGGGTGCCATGAGTACAGCGTTGAACTCATGCCACGTTCGTTACTCTTTTACCGTTGATCTTCTCTCGCATGCGAGTGCTCTGTCCCACATTGAATAATAGTGATTTTACGCTGTTATTTTTCTGAAAATTAATTTTACGTTGTTATTGGTCAGTACTATTTCAGAGTGAGATTATGAAACGACGTTGCTTTATCATCAGGTAAGAGAAATTGTGAAGCCAGTGCAAATTGGAAGCTAAAAGGAAGAATATAGGCGGCGCTGCCTCCTGTCTCCGTTACCAGACTCCGCCTGAACTGACCACTATGAGTAGACATGGAGGAGTTTTCAAATGGGGTCTCAGTGTTATGTTGCGTTCTTTAAACAACCAACTTCAATCTGCCTCTGCAGTTTCGCATCCAACTCCTATTAAAGCAACCACCTTTCTGCAATCCCACATCGCAGATTATGCTTCTATGTCCGTTTTCCGCTCCTATTCTACTGGTACCATGCTTGTGTTTATGTAATTGCTCCAAATTTTTGTAAAGTCGTAAAATTTAATCACTTCTTAATTTGTTTGTTCTGGTACTGTTCTCTGTGTTAATACCAGAGTTGCATTCAGAGTTATCACATGACCTCATCAGGATCATGGAGGGAAGGTTATCGGCTATTGAGCACAGAAGTGCTTGCCTTGAGAATTTCTTAAACAAGGTCATTTGAGTTATTCTGATTGATCCATTTTTTTTTCTTTGTTTCTTCTGTATTCTGTTTTTGAAGTTGTTTCTTCAACTTCTTTTTTTATAAGAGTATTAAGCAATGTCGCATATTCTGGTGTTGCTTAAAGCCAGAAGCCTCGCCAGCTGAGTATTCAAAGGCCAATAAAGAGCTCAGCAAACTACGCGACTCAATGGAACTTATAAGTGAGCTGAGGACGAAGCAGAAGGTACTTTGTTGATTTGCATCTCCTTTTCAATGGAAATGTAGTTGACAACTTATTTGATTCGTAAGGGTTTGTCATCCTTTAAATGTTCGTTAAAGGTTTTCTCATCTCACTATGTAGGAGATTGTTGGTTTGAAGTCACTAATGGTTGAATGTACCGAAGACAAAGACATGTTTGAAATGGCAAATGAGGAACTGAGTCAGGCTACTGAAGAAGAGAAACGAATTCAGCATTTGCTTCTCAAGTCTTTACTTCCAAAAGATGATGCTGATGAGAGGGACTGCATTCTGGAAGTGAGAGCAGGTAAATACCCTTGGAGATTAGTATCAAAAGTTGAGTTCTATTTTCTGTTTATCCTCTTGTTTCTATTATCAAGTATTCCTTTTCTTGTTCCTTTTTAATTTGATTTTTACAGTTCTGAATTTGACAAAGTTTTGGATCAGGAACCGGAGGGGAAGAAGCTTCTCTGTTTGCAATAGACGTATTCAAAATGTAAGACTCTGAACACTTTTAGCTGCATCGCCATACACGGATTATATTATGAGAGTCTTATTTTGAAAACGGTGATCTTGTATAAACTATAACAGGTATGAGAGATATTCACAGAAGAAAGGTTGGAAATTTGAAGTGGTTGAAATTACGGAGTCTGATCTGAGGGGATACAAGGTTTACTTTCATTGCTTGTTAAATACTATTTTGCTGGTTTCTGATTTGCCATCTCTTAAACTGTTGTTTCTGATTGTTCATCACTGACAATAGATTATATTTGAAGCCCTAGAATTTGATGCAGAGCTAATTTTTGTGATTGTTTTCTTGTTCGTAAACTTTTTGATCTCCCGTTCAGGAAGCTAGTGCAGCAATTTCAGGGGTTGGTGTTTTTGGGAAACTTAAATTTGAGAGTGGAATTCACAGAGTGCAGGTATTTTGCTGCTCGTTATCTCAAGCATGCGTCATTTGTGGAAGATATAGCTGTTTAAAATCATATATTATTCTTGTGGCAGCGAATTCCTGTCACTGAGAAGTCTGGCCGTATCCATACTAGTGCAGTCTCTATTGCTATTCTTCCCCAAGCTGATGAGGTGTTTGCCATTACATTCTAAAGTCATTAGATACACCATTTGGAATGTTTGAATTAATGTTTTGGGGCATTTTGTTTATCTTCAAGTGTTATCTTTGGGAGAGGTGCTAAATTTAATCATGAGAGTTTATTTTCTGCCATGAAACTGTGACATTCTAAGATTCACAAAAAGTCCAATTAGGACAACAAATAAAGGGCATGAAGAGCCATGTCCCTTGCAGTGACACAGTTTATTTGGAGCTTCTGCAGGTAGATGTTCAATTGAGGAATGAAGATTTGAGAATTGACACGTATAGATCTGGTGGTTCAGGTGGTCAGCATGCAAATACTACTAATAGTGCTGTTCGAATAACACATCTCCCAACTGGGATAACGGTATCCATACAAGATGAACGATCACAGCATATGGTAAATTTACAATAGTTTCTGTCATTTTGCTTTCCAAGTGATTTGTACCTTTGGATTGGAGTTGTCCTCTGAATTTCAAATATCTCACGTGCTATACACAAGGATTGCGAAGTGGTAGTATAAGTGTTACCCGATTTTAACATTACTTTTTGTTGTAACTAGCTGTAAATGATGTAATCGGAGATTATAAGGGGGTGTTGTTGAAGCACTGTGATGTACAAAAGCTGGATAACTTTGGCCACATAAGTCATGTATTGTTGGATATTGCATCTGACTTGCACGCAGGGTTGCATTTCTTTTCTTAAACTGATGTACGACAGGCATTTCAATCGAAAACTATAAGATATAAAAATATTTGACAACGAGTCAGCTTGATAAAAGATGAGAATCTATTAGAAAATTATTTTTTTCTTTTTTCTGGTTGTAGCGATGTGGTTTACATACCACGGTGACTTAATTATTCATTATCACTTTGCATGATGTTGTTATGGCAAGATTAGCAATATGACAGCCATATGATGGTTGATTCACTCGTGCTAGTTTTTGTTCTGATTGTTTTAGAACAAGGCAAAAGCCCTGAAAGTGCTATGTGCAAGGCTATACGAAATTGAAAGGTCAAGACTACAAATGAGTCGATCAAAACTTCGGTCAGATCAGGTAAAACAATGTTTAGGATGACTTGTGTCAAGTCAAGAGCTACCATGCTGTCTTTATTCTCAGAATGACTCATGTAACTTTGTCATTTTGATAGATTGGTAGTGGAGACAGATCTGAACGCATCAGAACATACAATTTTCCTCAAGGTCGTGTAACCGATCATCGTATCGGTATAACTCATCATGCAATAGATGACATGATGCAAGGAGAGAGCCTGGACGTATTCATTGATGCTCTTCTTCTGCAGCAGGAAATGGACGCGATTGCATCATTCAGTACCCTTGACTGAACTTTTTCATTCTACTCCCGGCCTGTTTTGAGTGCCTAGCAGTGGTAGATGTTTTTACTTATTACTGCCTTTCTTTGAATAAAAACCTGATATAAGCTGTCATGTTTTTCTTGCCGTACACCTTGTAGGCTCTCCGAATTCAATTCCAGATTGCGATGTAAAACGCAATACACAGCTGGTTGACAGAAATGTTACTATTGTTTTTCTTGCCGTACACCTTGTTGGCTTCTGAAATCTGTTCCAGATTGCAGAATTTGAGATGTACAGCAATAATTTTGAGTTTGACCCCACACCGTCACATAATCAAAAGGTATGTGGATGGATCACCCCCGCACTTAATTAGATGGCGAAAGTCATGAATTTACTCCGACCCCAACCAGTACGAAGAAAGCTAAATGTCTAATCATGAAAGAAAATAACCCAAGAGGACGAGATGTCATCATTGTACGAATAGCATTATTAAAACAAAACGTCTCTCTCTATCTTTCTTTCACCAAGCAAGAATAGAATACCATATTTTGGTTGTGCGAAATGAATGATTTTTAAATGTAGATTCTAAATAATCATTTTCAAATATTTATAACGTCGTAATATGGTTTCTCGTCCATACAAAGACGATGAAAATCTTGCAAGGCGATGAGCAATGCCTGAAGATGTAGAGCAAATCCTGGGGGGTCCAGTGTTGTCCGGACTGAAGGAGACAGGTGAACCAATCTAACTCGACCAACCCCTACCTTGGACACAAGATGGATGAAAAAGCGGGTTTGGCTTAGTTTCCGTCAACATAAGATAATACAAATAGAGAAAAAGATGAAAGCTTTTTCCGGTTTCCTTTATGTGAGCATTTTGGTTCAACAAAAATTGCACCCAAGTCCTCTTCAAATACAAAAGGTCTACGAAAATGACCAGTCGCGAAATGGGATTGCTTGGAAATCGCAAAAAAGCATGTATTGGGTAATCCTGCCCGCAAAAGTCTCTTTCTTTACTTGCAAGGTAGAAGTTTGGAAAATCAATGTGAAAGAAATAGAACTGTTGTGATTGGCTTGGGGATGAAATCTGTTGGTTCCTTTCCACTATTGGTTAAAGGAATTAAAAGATGTATTAAACAAAAGTTTACATGTGACGCCAGTAGTTACGGATCTAACAACAATTGGAATCCAATGCAAGACTTTGGAAACGATGAGATTCTGGGTCTTTTAAGAGTTGCAACATATGGTTAATGAAGTGTTAAGTTTTGTCTCCATCTGATTATTGGTTTCCGTATTTGGGAATTGGACCTCAAGGTAAAGAGAGTTATGTTGTAAGTTTCTATGTTCGGTTTATCAGTTGCTTACGCCTATAGATCTAAACTAAGCAACGCCAATTGTCTCTGACACAGCCGCAGGCCGTCTCTCAGAAAGCAAACAAAAAGAGAAGATTTTTGCAGTTCATTAACACACAATCTGACACACTCCCCAAAACTCAGGGGTGTTAGAATCTAGTCAAGGGAATCAAACAAACTGGAGAACGAGATTCGCACACTTCTTCGATGAATATTATAATCTAAATGACCAACCGGGTCACCCTTATTTCCTCCAAAAAGAGTCGTAAGAAAAGTGTTCAAGACTAAAGAAAAGGATTGTTTCCCAGTTTTGTCATTGTTCTTGTTGACATGGGCGATTTTGGTGAAGGGTCTTATGGGTGGAGCTGGGAGGAGAACAAGCAGTTTGAGATGGCTCTTGCTGTGGTTGATGAAGACGACCCGGATCGATGGGGGGTCGTTGCAAGCATGGTTGGAGGCAACAAGAGTGCAGAGGATGTTAGAAAACATTATGTAATTCTTTTGGAGGATTTGCAACGTATTGAATCTGGCAAATTGGACCATGCACTTGTTGGAGAAGAATCTGAGAGTCTTCTGCAAGTGGACTGCGCACAACCCTGTTCTTGGACCGAAGAAGATCACAAGTATGTGCTAATTTCTCTGGATACGAATTGGAAAGCTTATTATACCTGCTCATTAGTTTGATTTGATTTCTCTTGTCCTTTGTCTCGCCTGTCCTATCATGTTTCCATGAACGTTTTTGGTTAGTATTGGATCATTCCTGCCTAAAGAATGTCACAAAATTTTAGTTCTCTTTGGCCGAAGATATCTTTGTCTTTCACGGCCAATAGCAGGCCCGAGGAAGAAGCGGTAACAATTGTGCAGTGACCTAATTTTATCTTACTATATGTTGGTTCAAAATTCAACTGTTTGGTAGTTTCTATGAACTATATAGGACCATTCCTCGAATCCATTGTTAATTTCTGTAATTGACTGATAATAACCAAAAGAAAATTTTCCATTTCAAAGCTTTCATCCTGACAGCATTGTCCTCTGTCTGGTTCTTAGGAGATTTGGGTCTAAAGCTCTACAGGCTACAGCTTTCCGTTTAATCTATTTTGGCGTTAGTCAAGAAACTTGCATGCTCTTTATCAAAACCTGTGGATGCTAATTCAACCTCATAGTCAGTCTCTTTCTGGTTTTCTACCTTAATTAATAGGGGTGTTTAGTTTCATAGGTTTGGTTGACCTATCATCAGAGACCGAGTGCCCATATTCATGGATTGTTGCTCCTGTTCTTATCGTTTAATTTCAGAAGTCGCATATCCTCTAGTCTCTTGGATAAAAGAGTGTACATTACCAGCTATTAGGCATTAGTCTAAGTGATAACATGGTAATAACGTTTTCTCATCTACTTGAGTTCAAATTAGGAAGGAAAATCCTTGGCCTAAAAGGACTCTGTTATACCGAAAAAGGAAAAGAGTAGGACATGCTTTTTGCGTTAGATGGTGGCCTGAAGGTTAAGTCTGAGGATGTTGTAGGACATTAGCATTTCATTTTGATGTCTTGAGATGGATATTTCATGTCAATGGCGTCTTGCTTTGTTCATACTCTTGTGTGGCAATCGTATTTAAATTCCGGATTGATCGTTGATCGTGTGGAAACAGAAATGCTCACAATCAGTTCTTTGACACGAACTTCAATTGTAATACAGGATGCTGTTGCAAATGAACATAAGCTGATTGGTGGAGCCAATGGCAAGTTATCAAAGCAGAATTGTTCCCTGTTAAAGGTCCCACCAGGGAAAATGCCGATGACAGGGCCATAAAATCCAAGCTTTATCAGTAGCTCATGAAGGTAACTTTTTCCTCTGTAAAGTCGAAGTTTTCAAGTGAAATTGAGATAATTGTAACTTGTAAAGCACAAGTTTCCTCCTGCGTCTGTTTCAGAATAAGGACTTGAATTTATGATTGCCATTTTCTCCTCTTTGCTAATTCTGTATTTTGCTAATCTCAGATGTTGCCTGTTTGCTCCACAAATATAGGGTCTAGGAACATGACGCAATTTAGGATCACATCTGTAGTTCTTTAAAGGAAACTTGTTCCTTCTGAGAAGTCGAGATGCTTTTCCGTGGGGATGGGATGGGGGTGGTGGGACCTTAAAAAAGCGACAAAACATTAACATTGGCTACTTTAATTAGTAAGGAGACAGTTGCGTCTAAACGGGGATAACACTACAGTAGACACGCTTGTCCTTCCAGGGCCTTGATTACCACTAGCTATGGGAATCCCCTGTTCTATACCTTGACGCCACTGGAGTCACATCCATACAGAGTTTCAGATTACTAAATATTAGTTGATGGTCTTGTGTTAGAGACTCAAAAGATGAAGCTTGTTTTTTTCCTTTTAGGAAACTTGAATCTGATTTAAAAGACACGAGGACCCAGACAAATGCCCTTTCCGTTTTGAGTAGCAGAAGATCAACATAATGGGTAAATTGCATTTTTGTGTCAGCCCAGAACGACAGACCTTGGGCCTTCCCCATCGCTATATCGAACAGGGACAGAAATTAACACCTCGGCCTCAATGATTTTTATGGATGCCATTTAACTTGATCGTGCTTTTCCAAATGCGTTTACATTTCAGTTCAGGATTGAGCTGCATAATTATCTGCTTCGTATAAGGAAATAGAATAGACCAAAAAAGGACAACACCACCAAATAATAGAATCTGTTTATTTATCCATATTTGTATTGCACTTTGATATCACTTGTTGGGCTTTGATACTATTTGTTAGGGCTCCAAATAAATAACACTCACAACACATCTAAGATTACTCAACTAGTAACAAATTATTCAAAAAATAAAAATGACTAAAAAATTACAATCATAAAATTTCAACATGGAAAATTTTTCATTTTATCATGAAAAACTCTTTAGTGCAGAATTAAAATTACGGAACAAAATTGACAATGCAATCTATTAAATCAAATAACAAGATATAAACAATAAAGTTTTCGAGCTCTCTCATTTAAGAACACCTCATAAGATAACTACAACTATTCTATCTGTTTTAGCTTTCTCTAAAACTCTCTTAGAAGAATTGTGCTAATCACCTCGAGAATTGAGTATTATATAGTAACATATGTGTGAGTGTGCTCGTGTGTGGGTGCGTGTATGTATGTGAGAGAGGGTGAGGCTGAGTTTTGGAGCAACTAGTAAAGTTGCTCCTTTGTGACCATAAGGTTACAGGTTTAAGTCATGGAAATAATTTATTTATAATAATATAATGAAAAGGCTGCGTACATTATGACCCTCTCTAGACCCCACAAAGCGGAGAGCCTTGTGTACTGGGTACATTGAATTTGTGTGTGTTTATAAATATATACACACACATAAGCATATATACTAATACAACTCATAAACAGATTTTAGAAATCAAACTTTAATAAAACTATAATTGAACAAACTTATTTGAACTCTAAAACATTTCTCTTATTGAGTGTTTTTTGTATTATTCAACTACTATCTTCAAATCTTCAAAAGGATAAGATTTATCACATACAATCCTTTTAATCTAATGAGATAGTTAAGACATCCAAAGTTTAGATTAGTGGAACTAGTGCAACAAAACCTTGAGGTCTTAGGTTCGAGTCGTGGACTCACCCTTGACCAAAGAGGACAATACCTGGAGTGAT
>JANZLF010000004.1:6630869-6642631 GCA_026546835.1 Erythroxylum foetidum | reverse complement strand
GTATAGTGGACGTGGTTGCATGCATGGTTCCTGACTGACGCACACTGACGTCAGTTGCCTTGTGGGTACCGTTCATGGGGACTCGTGAGCCTTCAGTTTGTAAAATTTCCTTCCCTCTGTTCACTGTGCCTGGTTTAGACGCTTTGGGAAGCTTTGGGGAAGCTGTCCGATCCCTTTATTGTCTACCAGTTGTTCCCAAGTTGCGTCTGCCAAGCTGCTCTAGGTTGGTAATCGTAGTGCTGTTAGGATCTCCAGTTGGTGCATTAAAGTCAGATGGGATGTCCTCCTCGGGAAGAGACAGAAACCGTGAACTATGGGAGGCCACGTGGCTAGCCTCGGGAAGGGTGCGCCATCCCTGTGTAGTTCCTTGGACCAGTGAGCGTCGGGGTCGTCTGGGTACCTGAACCCACAGGCCATAAGCAGTTGGGAGTGTCTCGCCTGAAGTCGATAAGTGTTGGGTATCACCGATGGCTTTGCTATTGCTGTCACCTTTCACAGGAGGAGGGTCTTGATGTGGAATCGATGTGTTCTGACATATCTCAGCACTGTAGCCCACTCTTCTGCATGTGAAGCAAATTTGAGGTAAACCTTCAAACGCTACCTTAATCTCTTCACCGTCTAGTTCAATCCGTGAAACTAAAGGTTCAGTTAAATCAATTTCAACAGCAACTCTGGCAAACTTCCCCCGTTGTTGCTTTTGTGTTGTGGAATCAATTTTCACTGTGGTGCCTACAAGGTTACCCATGGCTTGTAGAATGGCCGGATGATACCGCGACACTGGAAGGTCCAGAAACCTCACCCAGACCACAGCTGTCGAGACTTTGCCAATGGCAAGCCTGAACTGTGGAGTCCACGGTTGCACTGCCAAAGCATGGCCGAAGAGTACCCAAGGCCCTTTGGTGAGGGCTGTTTCATAGTCGGTCATCTCTACCAAGTTTACCATGAAAAAATCATTTTCTAAATCGATGAGTTTGAAAGGGCCCGACAAATTCCATAGGAGTTTAAGACGGTTGTGTAACAGACGAAAGCCAATTCGTCGACCCAAGAGTTTAACAATTACAGCGTGTTCCCAATTTTTATCAAGTCGGTTTTTAAAAGTGGAGGATAATTCAAGTGCCTTGCTGTAGATGCCTGGTACACGTAGTATGTCCCACTAAAGGGTTCTCAGCCACTGTTTGAAATTTTAGTGACACATTAAGTCAAAAATGTTTCATAGACTTGCATTACCAAAACTTCCATAAATGTGTAAAGACTATAGCCATTTAAGTCACATTAAGTTTTGAAAAATCGTACAAGTGGTTGGGATAGTTTCGCAAACTTCCTCATTCGTTTTTAACAAATACAAAAAATTAGAAAAATTAAAAAAACAAAAAAAATCAACACCGAGATTTGTTAACGTCGTTCGGCACACTTTGTCTACATTTAAAGGGCCCTCACCCAACTTAATTACTTTCACCAAAGTACAACAGATTTATTTAAGAGTTTACTGAGCCGACACTACTCAATCCTCGACATTATCTTTCAACAGACCCGACCCTGGGTAAGGGCAAGGGAGGTACCTGCCTAGGACTCAGCTTTATGAAGAATAAAATAGGCAACAAAAAGAGCCCAATTTTATTTCATTTTGTTCTTTATGAAAATCTTGATTTTCATAAAAAGTAACAAAAGAGTCCTTATTTTACCTCTTTTTTTCTTTATAAGAACTCAGTCTTGATTATCTTAAAGAAAGAAAAAAAGGCAAAAAAGGAACCTTTTCTATTTGCCCATGGATGATAAAATGTCAGGACCGACCCTATCTCTCAACCTTACTTCTCGTAAAATATTTTTACATCCAATAATATGACCAACTCGTGTTAACCTTAATAGAAGATTTTTCTCAACAATATTTTAATGAAAGATGATAAATAAACAACTCAAGTGATTAAACAACTAAGACCAAAATAGAAAGTACTTGAGATAGAAACAGAATAACTTCCCGATAGGTTTAACTCCTCTGAATTAGATCTAAAAATTGCTCACAAAATATAGGTTGATTCATACAAATTTCAGTACCAACTCATGGCTACAACAGGAGCACATCACACATTACAAGTCCAACAGATAAAGCTCCACACGTGGACTAACAAAAACCACACCACGGTGAATTTAAAGTGTTTCCACACTATTTTAAAGTGTTTGATGTTGATAATCATTGGTAGTACTCCTTTATGTCTCCTTCGGCTGCCTGTATGAAATGGTTATCTAAGAGATGGAAAGTAATCCATTGAGGGATTGTGGTTAAGACCAATGTGTTAGACAATTTTGTCCTTTTTCATAAAGTTAGACAACTATTAATTGCATTTTTTTTGTTTTTTAATAACTTATCGGTTAAGTTATGTAATTTGATCTAGATAAAGATAATAAAGTGACCCAATAAATGATCTAAATTAATGGATCGAAGTTCGTGTTAAAAATAAATCCCAATCAGTATGAAACGGACTCATATCGGTCTTGTGATGGAAAAGTCCGATATAGATGTTATATATAAAAGTTAAGGTCTCTTACTACAGTTGCTCATATATCAATCGTAAATATAAGGATTTTTTAACCCATTAAAATAGTTTATGTTTTGAGAAAACTGTAGAAAGATCTTACCCGAATCTCGGTGAGTAGTTCTCGTGAAGGTGGTTGTGGATTTGTACTCGTTTTAACTTTAAAAAGCTCGTTTGAAGTTATAAAGATTGAAATAAGGTATTTTCTGTATTTCTTCATTTCTTACCTTTTTAAGTTCGATCCGGAATACGCAACTAAGGTACCATTATTTATTACACAAAGGATCAACAAATGTGAAATGACAAACCCATGCAACCCCAAACTATCATGCCTCCCTTTTTCTAAGCAAAAATCCTAATTCTGTACTTTAAAACCTATGAGCTTCTCGATATTGTTTTTGAGTCGTTCAGTTTTTGATGTGTATAATATGATGTACTTCCATAACTTATTGGGCAATTTGTTTTAATTACAATTTTTTTAAAATGAAAAGAAAATTTTACTATAGTTAAAACTATATCTACATGACTCATTCAAGGCATTAAGCTTATCATCATGTTGACAATATGATCAAACAATTCCTTAAGTCCGGCAGTATATCTACCTGTAAGATAGTCAACAAAAAGAAACATCTAAAGACACTACTTCATCTCCATGATAAATTGAGTTGGATGTTGCATGCCAAGATACAGATTGGGAAATAAGATGAGCAGGGTAACCCGCTATTGTTGATATTTGGAAATTTTCTTTCGCTTCTTTGCAAGTTTTCTTTTTACAGTTTTTGATTGGACACAAAAATCTTCTGTAATATTAGAGACTTGGGTTATATCTAATGGAAAATTAGTCCTCTACTGCCAACTTCTTTAACTTCATGAATATAAATCCTACTTTGGTCATAATTAAATTGTTTTCATCTTTAGAATCTTGTTTAAAGCTTTATCGAGTAAGCATCATGAAAATAGAAGTTACTGTTACATAAAACATCAAAGCATGTTAAGCCGTAACAAACATGATATTGCTCGTATGTATACAGTACCGAACACCATCTTTACAGGCTCAAAAGTACAAGCCTAGTGGAACTTCAAGATGTCATCTTTGTTTCCATGTCCGTACAAAAAAGTCAAATGCTTTAGAAGTCAATTATCTATCTACACCCCATTTTAAAACAGAATGACCAAAACAAATAAAACAAAATAATGAATTACCAGTTTCGCCGTTGAGGAACGAGGGATATGATTTTCGTCTCTTTGTTTTGCAAAATCTAAAGCATATCATGTCATTATACAAAAAAACAAGAAGATATTAGTGCAACTTCCGAGGAGATAGCTTACTAGAAAAGAGAAAGAGTTTTGTTTGACAATGAACAAAAGAGTTCCATGCCTTTGACCAATTTTGGTTTAGTTGGGTTCCCGTTGTTGGTGACCATGCCTTGAAACGCTTGCACTTCACGAAAAGAGAATATATTATAAGAATAGTACATGGCTTATTCCCTTGAACTTGACAAATTAAAAACAGGTGAAGACTTACAAGAGTTGGGGAGGAACTAACTCCATCAATAAAGTCCGAAACTATTCGATAGCCTGCTCTTGCGCCAATGACACTGGTTTGAGACTGACGTTTGGGCTAGTTACCTCGTACCAGAAATTCTGTGTTTCACTTTGTAAGTATACGCATACGATATCTTCTAGTTGCTACCTTTTGGGTTTTGCTTCTCTGCAACAAAGGACATCTGCAGCTATGGGGTTCCAATCATTGTCTTGGGTGTGCTTCTCTATTCGGCAGCGCACCATTTTCGGTTTTCGTAGGAGTTGGTCGGTTTTCGTAGGAGTTGGTGGCCCTTAGATGAGTAGGTCTTACGTGTTTGTGTCAGGGATATGACAGCAGTTTCGGAGCTCACTCTTCTCTGACCACATCCTGCTTTTCCCTTACCTAGTCTAACGAGGCGTTAATGCAATCTTCAATTATTTTGGTTTAGTTCGTAGTAGGTGCAAAGAAAAAAACACTCTTGCCAATCTCCCCTGTCACCTTCTCCGTTCATCCATCTCTCTTATACTCGAGTTGACATTCAGACGTATATCTTTTTTTGTTCGGTTATCCTGAAGAAATACTGTTTTGTTGTTCCCATTCAGGTGGAGGCCAGAAGTTGCTTTCCGTATTCTAAAACATCAAACCTTCACAGACATCCAATATTCATGCTACTTACTGCCCAGTTTGGTCCTACCTGTAAGTTGTAACGGATTTCCCATTTTCCACGAAATTACGCAACCGACGGGTTTAACATGCTTTTCTGCTTCATTCTCCGTTGGGGAGGGTGGTGTTGGTTTCCTTTATATATTTATGTGTCCTGCTTTTTCAGTTCTTATGTATGTAAATAAACAAGGGACCTTGTATGCATTTTTAGGTTACTCTTAATGCCTACTTCAGCTGAAAACGAGGTGGTCAATCACAATCCTCAGAAATAGTTCCGTCTAAGGATGCTTCGTTGGTTAATTTAATATAAAAGATTTTACTTTCTCATATTCTTTCCTGCAAATTTTCTCTGAACATTAATTTTTATACGTTGCATTATACGACGGATTTCAAGTTCTAATTTCATCAATTATTTGCTTTTGATCCGCTGCAATATTCATGTATATATTTGCAGATTGAAAGAAGCTGACAGCAAAATCAACATCTTGAGTTGAGAGTTATGGATGCAGAGATCGGCACAGGAGGTGTTAAAGATACAAATGATGCCACAGCTTCTCCGGCTATTGACAAGGGCGTTGGCAATGACAGAGACATAGCAGAGGCAGAGAAGAGCGGAGGAGATGAGAAAACGAAAACTGTTCCATTTTATATGCTCTTCGCATTTGCAAAACCTGTGGACGTCTTGTTGATGATAATTGGTACGGTTGGAGCTGTTGGTAATGGGTTAAGTATGCCTATTATGACACTCCTATTTGGTCAAATGACTGACTCTTTTGGACAAAATCAGAACAGCAAAGATGTTCTGCACGTAGTTTGCCAGGTACATAATGATTTATTATAAACAAGAACATGCGCTCAAGTTTGAGAATGAAGCATGATCGTAGGAATTTTGAGTCTGTGTTCTGCATGTAGTTGGAAACACAAGATGTAATCAATGATGCCATTGATTCGTTGTTATTATTAGGTGTGCCTGAAATTTGTGTACTTGGCCGTTGGGTGCGGTGTAGCATCATTTCTCCGTAAGTAGCAATAACTCAAGACTGAAAATAAACCTTCCAAGCGCTGTTTACTGACAAACTTATATTGTTGGTTGTCAGAGGTGGCTTGTTGGATGATCACTGGAGAAAGGCAGGCTGCAAGAATAAGGGGTTTGTATCTGAAAACGATACTGAGACAAGAAGTTGGTTTCTTTGACAAAGAAACAAACACAGGAGAGGTTGTTAGTAGAATGTCCGGTGACACTGTTCTTATTCAAGAAGCCATGGGTGAGAAGGTACTAAACTGCTGCGAAATTGAATCCAATCAAAGAACTTAGATCCTTTTATTCCTTTGGTAACATTGCCTACTACTTATGCATGCAGGTCGGGAAATTTATACAGTTGGTATCGACTTTTATTGGAGCATTTGTTATAGCATTTATTAAGGGGTGGCTTCTTACACTTGTCATGCTAGCCTCTATTCCCTTGATGGTGCTAGCTGGTGCGGGCATGTCCATCATGATATCCAGGACGGCATCTCTTGGACAGAATGCTTATGGAAAAGCAGCAAATATTGTCGAGCAGACGATTGGCTCAATCAGAACTGTAAAATTACTTTACACATACACCTCTCAGAGAATGGTTTTTGATTAGAAAAGCATACTCATGGAAGTTTGACTCTGATGGCAGGTAGCATCATTTACAGGGGAGAAACAAGCTATCGAGAGTTACAAGAAACATCTTATTACGGCTTATAAGTCAGTCGTTCGTGAAGGTTTTGCTGCTGGATTAGGTCTTGGCACGGTTTTTGCAGTAGCTTTCTGTACTTATTCCTTGTCCATATGGTTTGGAGCAAAGATGATACTGGAAAAGGGGTACTCTGGAGGCGAGGTGTTTAATGTGATTATTGCTGTATTGACTGGATCAATGTACGTATCACTCTGTCCCAACACATAAACATGTATTTACTGATGCAATATCTGATTTCATAGATTGGATTATTTACTGGTTAGCTCCTCATTGATTATTTAGGTCACTAGGGCAGGCATCCCCCTGCATGACTGCTTTTGCAGCTGGTCAAGCTGCAGCTTATAAGATGTTTGAAACAATCAACAGAAAGCCAGAGATAGATGCTTACGACACAAAAGGAAAGATATTGGAGGATATCCGTGGAGATATAGAGCTGAGGGATGTATATTTTGCTTATCCAGCTAGACCTGATGAACAAATATTTTGTGGATTTTCTCTTTACATCCCAAGTGGCACAACTGCAGCTTTGGTTGGTCAAAGTGGAAGCGGAAAGTCGACTGTCATCAGTCTGATAGAGAGATTTTATGATCCACATACTGGTGAAGTTCTTGTGGATGGCATAAACCTCAAAGAGTTTCAACTTAAGTGGATTAGACAGAAAATTGGTCTTGTTAGCCAGGAACCAGTGTTGTTTACATCTAGTATTAAGGACAATATTGCTTATGGAAAAGAAGGTGCAACTACTGAAGAGATAAAATCAGCCATTGAGCTTGCTAATGCTGCTAAATTCATTGATAAACTCCCACAGGTGATTTCAGCAGCCTATTTATCTCCATCTTTATGGGCTTGATTGATGGAATGTGAATTTAAGTTCAATTTGTAATTTTTCAATTTGTAATTTTATCTCCAGGGACTGGACACCATGGTTGGTGATCATGGTACTCAACTTTCTGGTGGACAGAAGCAGAGAATCGCAATAGCAAGAGCAATCCTGAAAGATCCACGAATTCTTCTTCTGGATGAAGCAACCAGTGCACTTGATGCGGAATCAGAGAGAGTGGTGCAAGAAGCACTAGATAGGATTATGGTCAATCGAACAACTGTGATCGTGGCTCATCGGCTAAGCACTGTGAGAAATGCTGACATGATTGCTGTCATTCACCGGGGAAAGATAGTAGAAAAAGGTTCCAACGCTAAAACCAATTTAATCACTTTTTCCCAGTAGCGAAGTTTCCTTCACCTTTATCTTCTTCACATTGTTTTCATTCTCTTTCTGTTTTCAATCATTCTGTATAAACAAGTTTGCTTATCGGGATTCATTACCTGAAATTCGTTTTTTAATTGTCCTTGTTCAACATACAGCCAATTTTCTCCATTTTGTATTGGTGAAAAATTTTCCGTTCTAGTTGACAAATGTTTTGAAGGTCTATGGCTTTCATTACTGATCCTAGCTTTACTATTTCAGTAATTTTCATAAATGATATGACAAAAAGAAGTTCAATTTATGACATAGGAACTGGTTTGCTCATTGATCAGGTTCACACTCTGAATTAATCGAGGATCCTGAAGGAGCATACTCACAGCTCATACGCTTGCAAGAGGTCAACAGAGGTTCAACAGAGGTAGCAGATGAGTACAAAAGGTCGAACAGCAGTGGATCCTTCAGACAGCCGAGTGTAAGAAATTCCATGAGGAGGTCCATAAGTCGGGGATCATCCGTGAGTAGTAGTAAACGATCTTTCACAATCTTCGGTTTGCCTATCAATGGACCTGAAAATTCTGAAGTAGAGTCTGAAACTTCAACAGAAGAATATAATCAAAAGGTCACATTGCGTCGCCTAGCATCTCTTAACAAGCCAGAACTTCCAGTGCTTGTAACTGGAACGTTGGTGGCAGTTATCAATGGATTGATCTTTCCCATTTTTGGTACATTGCTTTCCAAAGTGGTTAAAACGTTTTATGAAACACCTCATGAATTGCGAAAGGACTCGAAGTTTTGGGCAATAATGTTCTTGATCCTCTCAATAGTGTCCCTGCTAGTTTGTCCTGCTCAGTCGTACTTATTCGCTGTTGCTGGTGGCAAATTAATCCAACGAATCAGAACTCTTTGTTTCGAAAAGGTGGTTCACATGGAGATTGGTTGGTTCGATGAGCCACAGCACTCAAGTGGTGTTATTGGTGCTAGGCTCTCGGCAGATGCAGCCACAGTTCGTGCCTTGGTTGGTGACACATTGGCTCAGTTGGTTCAAAACAGTGCTTCAGCCATAGCCGGTTTAGTCATTGCCTTTACTGCCAGTTGGCAACTGGCATTCATTGTCCTTGCTTTTCTTCCTCTGATAGGCCTCAACGGATACGTTCAACTAAAGTTCTTGCAAGGTTTCAGTGCAGATTGCAAGGTATGATCTTATCACATAATTGTAATTCCATGGTATTGATCTTTCTATTCAAAATTACTGATGAAGAAATAAACCTCATTAATTGCAGGCAATGTACGAGGAAGCAAGCCAAGTTGCAAATGATGCAGTAGGGAGTATAAGAACTGTTGCCTCCTTCTGCGCCGAAGAGAAAGTGATGGAGCTGTACAAAACGAAATGTGAAGGTCCTATGAAAACAGGAATAAGGCAGGGAATGATAAGCGGAATCGGATTTGGAGTATCTTTCCTATTACTGTTTTCAGTCTATGCCGCGAGTTTCTATGCAGGAGCTCAACTTGTTCGTCATGGGAAAACAAACTTCTCTGATGTTTTCCAAGTGGGTAAATTTTCCTTATCAATAAAAACGTATATACCTTTCTCTTACTGGATGCCTACACATTGAGAATTTTTTTGTTTATGAATCTAACGTCCGTCATCCATTGTTCAGGTGTTCTTTGCTCTAACTATGACAGCCATTGCAATTTCTCAATCAAGCTCCTTTGCTCCAGATTCTTCCAAAGCAAAGGTTGCTGCTGCCTCTATATTTACCATCCTAGACAGAGACTCAGACATTGATCCTAGTGATGAGTCGGGAAGCAAATTAGATAATGTAAAAGGAGAGATTGAGCTTCGTCATGTAAGCTTTAAGTATCCGTCTAGACCGGAAGTCCAAATTTTCCGAGATCTCAGTTTGGCTATTCATTCTGGCAAGGTGATCATCTACATCAAGCATGCATTCCTTTATCCCGTCAGAATAAGAAACAACAGATTAATCTATATATTGTAGTCCAATGGAAATTTTTTCGTAAAGTTAATGTGATCCTACTCTTTTCAGACTGTTGCATTGGTCGGCGAAAGTGGAAGTGGAAAATCGACAGTAATTGCTTTGTTACAAAGATTTTACGATCCTGATTCTGGTACTATAAGTCTTGACGGAATCGAAATTCAGAAATTCCAAGTCAAGTGGTTAAGACAACAGATGGGCCTAGTGAGTCAAGAACCTATTTTATTCAATGATACGATCAGAGCCAACATTGCGTATGGAAAAGGAGGAGATGCAACTGAAGCTGAAATTTTAGCTGCATCAGAATTGGCCAATGCCCATCGGTTTATCAGTAGCTTACAACAGGTTAGCCGTTAGCCTGCTGAACTTCATTATATTTTCACATCACTCTCATAGATAACTGCGTAACTTCACTGGAATTGAATGCTTAACTCAGTTGCTGATTATGTCCTACAAAACTAAAACGCAGGGATACGATACAGTAGTCGGAGAGCGAGGAGTCCAACTATCAGGAGGCCAAAAACAAAGAGTAGCCATTGCCAGAGCTATTTTGAAAGATCCAAAAATATTATTGTTAGACGAGGCAACCAGTGCGTTGGATGCGGAATCTGAAAGAGTGGTCCAAGATGCCTTAGACCGAGTTATGGTGAACAGAACAACAGTGGTTGTAGCCCATAGATTATCCACTATTAAAAATGCAGATGTTATTGCTGTGGTTAAAAATGGAGTAATTGTAGAGAAAGGAAAGCATGAGGCTTTGATCAAAATCAAGGATGGATTTTATTCCTCCTTGGTGGCACTTCATTTGAGTGCTTCAACTTAACGTGTCACACGTTCCTTTTTTTTTTTTAATGCTCACAATCTACGCAGAAGCTCCTGCGTTTCCTTTTTCAAACTTGATACGTAAATGCTCAGGTTCTTCTATTACCCAGTGATGTATCATGCTATGTCACAATCTCTGAAAATGTAAACCAGATGAACAATTTCGTTTCGTTATTGTTTTGCTCACAATGCTTGATTTTGCCAATCTTCTCGACTTGCCAGATTGGAGTGGACCTGATTTTGCTTTAGTCACAGAGTCTTCGATAATTGCGTCCATTTTTTCCTATCAAACGCCATAGATGAGCTGATCACCAATCTTAGTTCAGTCTTTTTAAGAATATAGAAATGGAATATGCCAACTGGAGATGACAACCCGCCCACCACCATTAATTTCATGTCTTTGTCCATGTCTATGCCAACTGGAGATGACAACCCGCCCACCACCATTAATTTCATGTCTTTCTCCATGTCTTCTGCTTGCCAAAACCTCCTTAACTTTAGGGGCAATACGCTGGCTGGAGTAACAAAAAGAGAAGGGTATTTTCAGGAATTGAATAGTGACTAGCCGAGGAGGAATTCTCCAAATGTGATTAAGGTTGTACATTCAAGTCTTAAAGACTCTTATCACCTTAAATAAGGCTTGCTTTGTGTTAAGACTTATTTTATATAAAGAACTTTTAACAAGTTCTGATTTGTTTTGATATAAAATTTATAAGATACTGAATTAACTAAACAATTTACCAAAATTCATCTGAAGGCTGACGCTACAAATGCTCTCTTTGAAGTTTGAAGTGTAAATGGTAGAATTAAATTACATGATCTTTTTTAACATGATAGAAAATTGAAGTTTATTATTCCAGATACGTCACTTCAATACATCATATATAAATAAAAAAAAGTCTAGGGACGGTTTAATTCCACATTTATTTTTATTATAATTTTGAGTTGTAGTGTCTTCATTTTGGTTTCTATTTTTAAATAAAAATATGTTTATATTAATATATTATATTAATTATTGATAATAATTAATTACTAAATAAAAGTAAGAGATAAATTAATTAAATACTAAGTAAAAGTAAGGGATAAATTAATTTTACTTCATAATTTATACAATATATTATTAAATATTAATAATAAATTTATTGAATAAATAATAATATAAGTAAAAACTTAAACTAATATTGTTTAATTATTGTTCTTTGTACTTTCACTTTTGCCTTTTTGGATGTAATCGGGCTAGATGCCCTCTGAAGTTTTGTATTGACTTGTTTTGATGTAAATATAAGGGTTTGTGAA
>JANZLF010000004.1:6605586-6619014 GCA_026546835.1 Erythroxylum foetidum | reverse complement strand
TTACTGTTCATTGTGTCAAATTACTGTTCCATTGGTTTTTCATTTAGGCTGAAACTTTAAGTGTGTTTTTACCTCTCTTAATGACTGTTTTGATTTTTATACCCTTCATGAAATCTGTATATCTTTTCCTTATCTTTCCAATGAGGTATAATGTGTCATTTTTGGACTTGTGTGCTAAAAGATATGAATTTTCAAACTTTTGACATTGTGTAGGAGGATTTGAGTTTTAGGCTGAAACTTTGAGAGCATTTTTACCCCTTTAAATGATTGAATTGATATTTGCACCCTTAATAAAACTTGTAGATCATCTTTTTACCTTTCCAATAAGGTAAAATATGCCATATTTGGACTTTTGTGTGAAAAGATATGAATTTTTGAATTTCTGTCATTTTATGGTAAATTTAAATTTAGAGGCAGAAACTTTGAAGCCCGTTTTGACCCCCTTACGAACCAAACTAGTTTTTCAATCATTCATGGAAGTTGAAGGGCTTCTTTTTATCTTTTTATTAATACCAAATTTGTGAAATTTGAATTTCGGGATGAAAAGGAATAAATTTTCAAAGATTGAAGAAATATTATTTTGTAAAAAAAAAAAGAGTAAATGTTCCTCGCACTCTGTGGAGTGCGAGGAACTCCCTCGCACTCAACAGAGTGTGAGGGTCCTCGCACTCTGTTGAGTGCTAGTAGTCGCACTCAACAGAGTGCGACCAATTATTTTTAAATTTTTTTTAATTTCTGATTTTTTTCATTTTTGATAAAATTAAACCTCTCTCCTATTTCATTCGTCTTTCCTTCGTTTGACCTCCGATTTTTGTGATTTTCAAAGCGTTAGGTTTCAAAAACAATTTTCTACGCCTTTTTGGTAAATTGAGAGTTTCGGGTTTTAGTCAGAAATTACGGATAAGATTAAAGCGAGTCAATTATATGACGGTTTTGGATATAAATCTGTTTTTGGGCGATTTTGTGATCTATAGAGATCCGATTAAGGCGATTTCTGATTTTATTTAACCTAGAGATATGGAATTTCATTTTAGCTTAGGAATTGGATTTAATTGTGGGGCCTAAGCAGATAAATTTTTATTGGAGGAAAATTAGGGTAAAATTATCAAGATTTGTTTGGATGACATTAAATTAAGTTCGATTTGAGGTTCCTTTTGTGGTGAGGAATTCCTCCCTCGTGAGAGGCGCGTCCAGATGTCACGGAGGACGTCGGGCCCGCTACTCACCAAGGAGGGGTTCCAACACTTTAATTTGTCTCTCACCATTCAAATTTTAATTAAACGACAACGTTAAAAGAAAGACCAACAAATCAATACAACACATCATTTGTAGTTGTATTTAATCTAGTTAAACATTTTTTCTAGGAGTTAATGATTCTTGACTTAGCAAATTATGAACCCCTAGTTGCTATAGTGACTAAAGGGATTAAACAATTATGTATTCAATGTTATCCGTTAGTTCCATTTCTATGGGTCGTGTCTGTTTCTTTGAAGAGTCATGCCCTTTCACTTGAACCATCAGGTCCTTTGGTTGTTTTGATGGAAGACAACAAGGCATATATAAAGATTGGGTCCCTAGGCTTTATAATGATTATGCATACACCATCATTTGCATTTGTTAAAACAATATTGATTTTCATTGATAGTATATTAGAGACAATTTTTTTTCAGAGGTGAGTTGCTGGATGATCACTGGAGAACGGCAGGCCGCACGACTGAGGAGTTTGTATTTGAAATCTGTACTTGGACAGGAAGTTGGTTTCTTTGATAAGGAGACAAAGACTGGAGATGTTGTTGGTAGAATGTCCAGTGACACAGTCATAATTCAAGAAGCCATGGGCGAGAAGGTACGTACAAGCATATACTAGGTCAGCAGAAACAAAAGAACATGGAAGGACCTTTGATCCGTTAATCCCTTACCTGTTTGCTCCTTATATGATATAATACATGTTGGGAAGTTTCTGCAATTGGTATCAGCATTCGTTGGAGGATATGCAATAGCATTAATCAAAGGGTGGCTTCTTACAATCGTCTTGTTATCATCTCTTCCTTTAATTGTGCTAGCTGGTGCAGTCATGTCGATCATGATGGCTAGAATGGCATCCCTTGGACAGAATGCTTATACGGAAGCAGCAAATATGGTCGAGCAGACGATTGGCTCAATCAGAACAGTATGTTTACAGGCACTTGATGATAGATTAGAGAGGATAAATTTCACGTGTATGTTTGCGCATCTAATTTCTTGACTCTAACTGCAGGTTCAATCATTTACAGGGGAGAAAAAAGCCATTGAGTGTTACAAGAAGTTTCTGGTTGCTGCTTACAAGTCAATTGTTCGGGAAGGCATTGCCTCCGGATTTGGTCTTGGTTTGGTTATGTCAACAGCTTTCTTCACTTATTCAATGGCAATATGGTATGGTGCAAAGATAATACTGGAAAATGGATACACTGGTGGAAGAGTATTTAATGTGATTCTTGCTGTCTTGAACGGATCAATGTGAGTTCAATTCTGAGCCGAATATGTAACGTACTGAATCATATTTGTGTACCTACTTCACGCATTAGCATATTTTCTTAGCATCCTTTTTGTTGACATTTTAGGTCCTTAGGGCAGGCATCCTCCTGCGTGACTGCTTTTGCTGCCGATAAAGCTGCGACCTATAAGATGTTTGAGACAATCAATAGAAAGCCAGAGATTGATGCTTATGAATTAAAAGGAAAGATATTGGAAGACATCCAAGGAGAGATAGAGTTGAGGGATGTATATTTGTTGTTTATTTTTTGTCACCACAGAAAGGAACGTTGTTGTTCTGTTTTCGTAACACTGCACTGTTGTTTTGAAAAACACTGCCGCAGGGAGCACTATGTTTCTTTTGTAAAAATACAGCAGAAAAGAAACTATTGTTTTTCTTTTTTACGACACAGCAAAACAGAGAGGAGAGAATTTTTTTCTTTATTCCTTTTCCAACAGCATATATATTCATACAACATATCCGACAACAAAGAAAACATAACTACAGTGAACTGTTAACATAACTGCAAATACATAACTGTTTGTTTAAAAAACCAACTAACATATGCAGCGTTTAATCCAATACATTAACAATATTTCTCTTATCCAGCAAGTCCTAACGAGCAAATATTTTGTGGGTTTTCACTTTCCATCCCAAGTGGTACAACTGCAGCTTTGGTCGGTCAGAGTGGAAGTGGGAAGTCAACTATCATCAATCTAATAGAAAGATTTTACGATCCACATAACGGCGAAGTTCTTGTAGATGGCATTAATCTCAGAGAGTTTCAACTTAAGTGGATCAGACAGAAAATAGGTCTTGTTAGTCAAGAGCCTGTTTTGTTCACAACAAGTATTAAGGACAATATTGCTTGTGGAAAAGATGGTGCAACCACTGAAGAGATAAGGGCTGCCTTGCAACAAGCCAATGCTGCCCAATTCATTGACAAACTGCCTCAGGTGCTTGTGGTTTCTTGTAACTTTGTAGATTGATGCCTCAGTTTTCTGGATAAATTGGATTAATTATTTCGTTCGCGTACTTCTATTTTTGTCTCTAGGGACTGGACACCATGGTAGGCGAGCACGGTACTCAACTTTCTGGTGGTCAGAAGCAGAGGGTTGCAATAGCTAGAGCAATTATAAAAGACCCACGGATACTCCTTTTAGATGAGGCTACAAGTGCCCTTGACACAGAATCAGAAAGGGTTATGCAGGAAGCATTGGACAGGATCATGGTCAATCGAACAACTGTAATAGTTGCCCATCGATTAAGCACTGTCAAAAATGCTGACATGATTGCAGTCATTCACAGAGGAAAAATGGTTGAAAAAGGTTCCATTTTTCTTTTTTATCTATACAATCCAACAATCACTACGGAGCAAGAATCCATTATTGATTCTTCCAATACAATATTACATTTTAAACTCGTTGAAAATTAAAGAATGATAATCAGAAATCTTCTGAAGTTGTTTGTGATTGAATAGGTGGGCATTGGGAGTTAGTCAACAATACTGAAGGAGCATATTCCCAGCTAGTACGCTTGCAAGAGGTTAATAAGGACACAAAACAAGCAGTAGACGACCAGGATAAATCAAGTCTTAATTCAGATTCCTTCAGAAAGTCAAGTTGGACTTTTTCCATAGGATCATTTGCGGTAGGGAATAGCAGTAGATATTTCCTCCGTCTCAATTGATTTACCTACAGCAATTGAAACTCTACCAGAAGAAACAGTCCCCAAGCCCCCACTTCGCCGCCTAGCAGCTCTCAATAAGGCAGAATTTCCGGTGCTTATCGCTGGAACAATAGTTGCTATGATCAATGGGCTAATATTTCCAATTTTCGGTTGGCTTCTCGCCAAAGTGACTAAGACATTCTACGAAATGCCTCATGAATTGCGGAAGGACTCCAGGTTCTACTCGTCAATGGTTCTGATCCTTGGTGTAGTATCCTTAATCCTATATCCATGGCAATCGTATCTTTTTTCTGTTGCTGGTGGCAAACTGATCCAGCGGATTCGTTGTATGTGTTTTGAAAAGGTGGTCCACATGGAAATCGCCTGGTTTGATGAGCCTGGGCACTCAAGTGGCTTGATTGGCACTAGGCTATCAGAAGACGCAGTCACAGCTCGTGCTTTGGTTGGAGACGCTCTAGCTCAGATGGTTCAAAATCAAAACACTAGCTCTGCAATAGCAGCTTTAGTCATTGCCTTTTCTGCAAGTTGGCAATTGGCAATTATTGTCATTGTGTTATTTCCTCTGATAGTAATCAATGGGTTTCTTCAAGTAAAGTTCATGAAAGGATTCAGTGGAAATGCAAAGGTATGGCCTCAAGCTACTATAAAATCTTCAACATGTAGGTTATGGGTTTCTAGTGAAAATTACTAACGGGGATTACAGATGATGTATGAGGAAGCAAATCAAATTGCAAGGGATGCAGTTGCGAGTATACGAACTGTTGCTTCGTTCTGCGCAGAAAAGAAGATGATTGAGCTATACAAACGCAAATGTGACGTCCCTGTAATGACAGGGATAAAGCAGGGGCTGCTCAGCGGATCAGGATTTGGATTATCATTCTTCATGCTGCTTTCAGTATATACAGCCATTTTTTATGCAGCAGCTCAGCTTATTGACCATGGAAAAACCACATTTGTAGATTTTTATCAGGTGGGCATAAAGTCATTGTCCTTGAATGTTGTTTAGATTTGAGTTAATCATGTTTTATTGAGAAATTATTTGTATATACGTCTCAGGTATTTTTTGTGTTAGCTACAGCAGCTACTACAATTTCTCAATCAAGCTCCTTTACTATTGATTCTTCCAAAACAAGGACTGCTGCTGCCTCCATGTTTGCAATTTTAGACAGAAAATCCAAAATAGAATCAAGTGACGAGTCAGGAATGACATTGGATCATGTAAAAGGAGAGATTGAAATTAGACATGTAAGCTTCAAGTATCCGTCTAGACCAGAAGTTCAAATTTTTCGAGACCTCAGTTTGGCAATTCATTGTGGGAAGGTGATTGTTCTCAACTTATTATGTTATCAACATTGAAACCGGAAGACAAGTTTTATATGTGTCAAATCATAAGTAAGCTGATCCATTGTTGATCTTTATTCTTTTAGACGGTTGCATTGGTTGGAGCAAGCGGAAGTGGGAAATCGACAGCAATTGCATTGTTACAGAGATTTTATGATCCAGATTCAGGACATATAACTCTTGATGGCATAGAAATTCAGAAATTCCAGATTAAGTGGTTGAGACGTCAAATGGGTCTAGTAAGCCAAGAACCAGTTTTGTTCAATGATACAATCCGGGCCAACATTGCATATGGAAAAGGAGGAGATGCAACTGAAGCTGAAATTTTAGCTGCATCAGAATTGGTCAATGCCCACCAGTTCATCAGTAGCTTACAACAGGTTAACCTACACCTACAAGACCTCCTTATACTCGATAATAATCATTAATCTAATAGTTGCATATGGTCGCTGGAACCGAATGTCTGACTTTATGCAAATGTATAAAATAAAGCAGGGGTACGACACGGTCGCAGGAGAACGAGGGGTTCAGTTATCTGGAGGCCAGAAACAAAGAGTAGCTATTGCCAGAGCTATTGTGAAAGATCCAAAAATATTGTTGTTAGATGAAGCAACTAGTTCATTAGATGCAGAGTCAGAAAGAGTTGTCCAAGATGCCTTAGACAGAGTTATGGTGAACAGGACAACAATTGTTGTGGCCCATAGATTATCCACCATTAAAAATGCAGATGTTATTGCTGTTGTTAAAGATGGAGTAATTGTAGAAGAAGGCAAGCACAAGAAGTTGATCAAAATCAAGGATGGCTTTTATTCCTCCTTAGTAACACTTCATAGGAGTCCTTCAACTTGACAAGTTTAAGGAAAGTTATGCCAGAGAGGGATTGATTGAAACAATATTTGATCAATAAATTTGTCTCATTTTCATTTTTCACTAGTTCTATAACTTTTCAACGTGGGATTCCTACTCACACTTGACATTCCAATAATCTTCTCAGCAAGTGTGAAATTTCACATTGGGCTTAAGCTCTCCCTTGAGCGAAAGCCTTTTGTCTGCTTTTTTTCTTAGCAACTCGAATATATAGCATTACCAAGAACCCTTTTATTCCATTGGTCTGGGACTATCAAGAGTCTCGTTGCTCTTCTTCATGAGAAGGCAACCACGGGATCTGACTACTGTCTCCTTACTCGTCCTTTGTTGAGCCATCAGCTCGAATACCACTTATTGGATTTGGAAAGCCTACTTTTATGGGAGATCTTTATTATGGATCTAGTGAGGAAACATACTCATAAACTTTGACACCACACTTCAACTCAAAACTTTAAGATATTAGTTTTATGAGTCTTTTCTATTTATATATCTTTTACTAGTTCTATCGCTTTCTAATGGGAGATTCCTATTCATACTTGACATCTGCTCTTATCTGAAGAAAAAAAGCTAATAAAAATTAAATTTCCGTACTCTGACAAATTTTATTTATTTAATGAACTTTTGTATCTAATGAATATGAAACAAAAGACATGTGGTAATAATTATCCAATGAATATGAAATAGAAGATAAAAGGTAATAACGGAGACACGAAGTACACTAATTACGTAATTTTTTAACTAGGAGGTGCATCGATTGTTGTCTTTTTCCTATCATTTTCTTTCTAGAAATCAGTTACTGAATGCAAATATTGGATAATATTGCCCCATCATCACGTGATTATTCTACTTCCATAAATACTCTCTCTTGTAACACCTCTGTTCATCAACACATGTAAGCCTGGAAATTAGTGATAAAAATATTTTAAAATAAATAATAGGAAGGACATGCATAAGTACAAACTCAAATAAGTACAACAATGTTAGCATGCTTCAAAAAAAAATCAACGTGCTAAATCATATTATTACAGATGCTAGAGTATAAGTATTAGTGGAAATAATTGACAAGTATATGTAGAAGTAGATATGATGTAGTTGATGCTCCTCAAAGTCATTGCTGCGAAGTTGGTAGTAGTTAACCTGAAAAATAGAATTCAAGGGAGTCAGACCTCACTGAATAAATCAATATCGCCCTACGAAAGCTAATAACATGCTCACACAATATACAACCTATACTAGTAGAAACACACATATATGATTCATAACTAATCATATTTAATACACAATAAGTTGTGAAGAAGGAATATTTGTAAGATCCTAGTCGAGAAGGAGAAAGCTTCATAATACTACATTTTGAATAGTTATAAGGAGTTAAGCATGAATAACAATGCAGCTATAATCTATATTCAAATTGTCATAAGACTTTCTTAATCCAAAGTGGTTGTAGGGAATTAAGCATCACCAACAACAAGCCGTCTAATATCATATCTCAATATCATAATGCAATCATCTCTTATAATCAAACCAATGGGCATTTAGTTCCAATTCATACCCATCAAATGACACTTCCTATAGATTTTTACCCTTCCACAATCAAAATCAAACACATCCACACACAATATAAATACCAATCATACAATTTCACAAAATAAGCACTTAGTCATGTGAGTACTAACCTAAATGTAAGTAGTATGTCATAGGTACCCAAACCCTATCACGGTACTATTCACATAGGCATCACAATAATGGGTACACAAATTACATGTGTACATATATATACTTGTAGGTGCTTATATATATCACATCATATGCATATGTCTAAGGACAAAGGCATCTATCTTGGCTTAATACATCATTAATCATATTAGTATAAAACCATATTCAATAAATAGTATAGATTTAGTGTCAATAGATAGATATGAACTTATATGATTAATGTACATATTAGTTTGCACCTTGTAATGTGAGTCCCACTCCTGATACTTATAAGACCGTAAATATGAGGGTGAAAGAGTATATGTGTGTGTGTGTGTGTGTGTAAAAGGGAGAGGGGATGTTATCTCCACTCCTTACAAAAAAATTGTCCTCAAATTTTACAACGGTTCTCTACTAAGGAAACAAGTGTGGATACAACTCTCGTAGTTTTTCCCTAGTGATCTCCTCGGTATTGTCAATTCCTCCATACTACCTTATCTATAAGGATTTTCTTTGGCCATAACTAGCACATTTAAGAATCCAAATTAGGTACTGACTCCTCTCCGTAAGTTAGATTCTTGTTCACCTCTACACTTTACAGCTGACCTACATGAGAAATGTACTTACGAAGCATAGAAACGTGATATATTGGGTGGACTTATAATATATTTAGAGGTAACCAATTGATATACTATATTTCTAAGTCTCTCTGTGATTTTTTTTCTTTTCAAACCTCATCACACCCTTCATCAAAGATACATTTAGAAATATGCTCACCAACTTGAAATCACACATCCTTGCACTTTGAGTTTGCATAACTCTTATGTCTACTGAATGTTATCTCCAGTCTTTGCTTAATCAATTGAATCTTCTATGATGTGATCATGATTAGTTATAGGCCCTTCAACTTGCTCTTGCCCACTTCCTCCCAGGAGATTGATGATCTGCACTTTTGTTCATATCATGCCTTGTAAGGCACCACCTCAATGCTATTATGACAGTTGTTATTGTAAACAAGCTAAAACAGAGGCAAGTGCAAATCCTAATTACTACTAAAGTTAATCACATACATCTTCTGCATGTATTCCAAGTTCTAAATTATCCTCTTAGATTACCCATCAGTCTGAGGATGAAATGTTGTACTAAAATACAATATGGTATCTAATGCCTCTTTTAATTTCCTAAAGAATAGATATGTGAATTGTAATCTTAGGTTAAGATACATTATTCGTTTGATATATACTCATGTGATTTTAAACACTGAATATATGATTTTCATAAGTAAGAAATGGGTTGAATTCATCAACTTATATATGATCACCCAATTTGAATCACATCGAGTCCATAGGCCGACCACGTAATTGTGATCTTTTTCCTAATTTCATTATATAATTAGTAATGGTTGTAGCTTACTCGAGGGTTTCTAATCCTCATCTTTTACTTGTGAGCAAGTCAAGCACTTAGAGACATATTCACTCATTTTTTTCTCTTACCGTCTCATTAATACCTATCTCTAATGTTATGATATATTTTGGTGGAACCCAAGTATACATTGTATTCCCTATAGTATGCTTCTTCTAAAATCTCCTCCTTTAAGTTGTTTACATCTAGAACACATAGTCTCCTTTTCATCCTTAGTATAAATCCCCCATCGATCTTTAAATTCGAGTGACATCCTTCTCAAACTTCATACATAAGCTTTTCAAGCTTAGGGTCTTGGCCTTAAGTGACGTTAATCTTGCCCAACAATAATGATCGTAGTTTATTGCTCATCAATAGTACTCTTGAATTTGGAATTTAAAATTGAGTGCCTTGATCCATCAAATCATGTAACTACTTAGTCAAATCTCTCATCTCTACTTTAATATATACCAAACTACCCAAGGACTTCCTACTTAGTACCTCTGCTATAATATTTGCCTTTATAAGATGATAATGAATCATGTAGTCATAATTTTTTAATAGTTCTATCTACCTTCTTTGCCATAAATTTAATTCATTAATCTAAATTATATATTTTAGACTCTTGTGATCCGTGTAAATTGTACATGTCTGACTATACAAATAATGTCTCCAAATCTTTAAGATATAGATCACTATTGCCATCTTAAATTATGAGTAGGGCAATTTTTTTCAAGCTTTTTCAATTGCCTGGAAGCAAAAGCAATGACCCTACCATTCTACATCAACATTTAGCCTAGGTCGACTCTCGAAGCATCATGGTACAATTGAAATCCTCCATCTTCAATTGATAACATCAATAATAAAGTTGTAATTAAACACTCTTTCCGATTTTAAAAGCTCATCTCATGAGCATAAGATCGAATAAAATGAGCATTATTTTGCATCAAACATGTTAATGAGGTTGTTATCTTAGAAAACTCTGGGAAAAATCTTTGATAATAGCCTACCAATCCTAAAAATTTTCACTCTTTTATCATTGTCTTTAGTCTTTCCTAGTTTGTTACAACTTCCACCTTCTTTGGGTCAACTTGTATCCTTTCTTTAGATACCACGTATCTTAAGAATGTTATACTCTCAAGCCAAAATTCACACTTCAAGAACCTAGCATACAATTGATGTTTTGGAAGTGCCTGCAATACCACTCTTAAATGATGGGCATGCTCCTTATTTGTTTGCAAAAATGTTGATAAAGACAAGCACGAAGCTATCCAAGAATAGTTTAAACACTCTATTCATTAGATTAATGAAAGTTGTTGGAGTGTTAACAAGACAAATGACATTACTAGGAATTCATAATGGCTGTATTGAGTCATAAAGGTTGTTTTAGTTATATCATATCCTTTGATCCTCAATTGATGATATCTAGACCTTAGGTTAATTTTAGAAAAATACTTAGCACCATGAAGTTGATCAAACATATTATTGATTTGGGGTAATGGATATTATGGATTGTCATCTTATTCAACTACCTGCATTCAATACACAACTAGAGAGAATCGTCCTTTCTCTTTACAAACAATATTTGTGCAACCCCTGGTGAAGTGCTAATCTTCATAAAGCCCTTATCCAATAAGTCTTGCAATTTTTCTTTTAATTCCTTTAAGGTTGTAAGTGCCATTCTATATAAAAATATAAAATTAAGAGTTATACCAAGTAATAGATCAATGCAGAACTCAATATCTCTGTTTAGAGGTAGCCTTGGTAACTCTTTAGGAAATACAATTAGAAACTTCTTATTGTAGCATTTTGGAGGTTGATAATTTCTACAGAACTAACCTTAACTGAGGCTATGAACCTCTTGACACCCCTATTTGAGCATCTTATTGGCCACTAGTTTCGAAACTATATTGGATGGGATGGTCCTCGTATCTCCTTCAAAGGTAAACTCTACCTCACACAAAATTTGAAACACCACTTTCTTCTCTCTATAATCTAGGGTGACATAATGCCTAAAAATATGTCCATCCTTAATATTATATCAAAATTTGTAACGGGTAGCACCATATGATTTGTTGCCAATATCCTACCATAAATTTCCATAAAACATGAGTTATGGCATCACTAAGAGGTGTGGATATGGACAAGGATACATCCACCCAATTCGATCCTACTTCTAATCTTATAGCAAAGGTGTCATAAAAGAATGGCTTGCTTTTGGATTTATTAAAACTTTAGCTTTTAATTTAAGTAGAGAAGAATACTAGTTACAACCACATGAAAAGCATGTGCATCTTAGGGGTGAGGGTGAATACCTTGAACTGACTATAACCTGTATGTAGGGAACTAGAGGACTATCCTTGACTACAACCTCTAGATCTACTTCCTAAATGCTTCCCTCTAAAACCTCACCCCTGTAGGGCACCAAATTGTGGTCCCCATTGTGACTGTTGAAATGGAGGTTGCATCACATAAGAAGAGTTTCACTAATATCTCATTGATAGATAGTCCCTAATTAGAAGCCCATACTAGTCACATCTGTAGTAGCCTTTTAGTGGTATGTAGCATAGGCCTTAGTGTGCCTTACCATACTGTTGGAAAATGGAAGATGTTAGGCTTGATTTTACTGTTATAGTTGTTAAAAGCTGGAGGGTCTTGTTGAATGTTCCCAACTCTACCCTCCAATAAATAAAACACCCTGCTCCATGAGGATCCATTCCAAATGCTTGGTTATATCTATCAAAGTAGAAAACTTCTCCTGATAACTCATAGTCATGCTAACGAAAGAGGCTTCTAACCCAAGTACATATTGATTGTTCTTCTTTAACTTATTTGAAACAATCTTTGAGACATATTGATAGTATAGTTTATTGCTATTACTATTGAATCATCATCATCAAATCTTGAAATATGGTATTGTTAGCTTCTATTCTTGTTAAAAACACTTGCATGTCAAATGCAAGTGCCTCGGGAACTCCCTGTGACACCTTTAGCTCTTCTATAAGTGCCTCTCGAGTTATGGTTGTCCTGCACCTACCACGCCTCCCAGTTGAGACATTGGGGTTAGGCACCTCATCCTATGCTAAGGCCTCATTATTGCCCTTTTAGTCAAGTCAGAAGAGAAATTGTGCATATTTGTTCATGCTGATAATGGAAGCAAATGAATGATTAGTACCATTGATTAGAATATATGAGTATTTTGAGTAAGGAAGTTATTTTAAATAGAGATTAAATTCTTATATGTCCTTAATAATAAGTAGAACAAGACCATAGGCCTCAAATTTTTTAATCTAGGCTTTGATACCAAAATTTTCACGACTCAAACAAGCAGATAAAACCTAAAAATTGAAGCCTTCAAATCACACATAAACCTGAATACCAGTGACAAAAAAATGTAAAATAAAATTACGAGCATGTGTAAGTATAAACACAATAAAGTATAATAATGTTAGTATGCATTTGTAAGCAAAATTTTCAACACGCTAAACCATATCACTACAAATGTTCAAGTACAAGTATAGGTAGAAACAATTGAAAAGCATATATAGAAATAGATATGTTACAATCGACGCTCCTTGAGGTCACTACTACGATGTTAGTGATAGTTGACTTAAAAAATAGAGTTAAGAGGAATCAGACCTCACTGAGTAAGTTCATATAGTCTTATGAAACTCAATAGCATGCTCACACAATATACAGTTTATAATAGTAAGATCATATATGTGTGATGCATGACAAATCATATGCAATGCACAATAAATCATGGAGAAGAAATATTTATAAGACCTTAGTCCAAATGCAAATCCTTATAATAATACATCTCGAATGACTGTAAGGAGTTAAGCATCACCAATGACTCAACCATACACCTATACTCATATAGTGGCAAGGCTCTCTTAAACCAAAGGGGTCACGGAGAGTCAAAT
>JANZLF010000004.1:6588696-6602130 GCA_026546835.1 Erythroxylum foetidum | reverse complement strand
ATTTCTAACCTTGCAATATGAATCTCACTTTTGACATACCTATAAAATATGAAAGAAGAGGTTGGAATATATATATAAAGGAGGATATTAATTACAAATAAATCGATTTACAGTTTTTATTTTTTTTCTATTTTCTATACTAGATGAATTTCAAACATCAAGAAATTTTGGTTTTAAAGAGAAAGGATTTAAATTTTAAACGACCATATTAATTTTAAATGGTTATAAAATTTCGTTTGAATAAAGTTTTAAATCATAAAGACTTTTTTCGAACTGGACAATGACTCAACGAAAGTAACAACGGCGGTGGCATTAATGAAATTTGGAGCCCCATGTTGTGTAATCACAAAGATCCTAATCACCGAATGAAATCACTTGTTCCATAATTACTATGTTAGTCTTGTTTCATTGCATCTGATCCATATATTTATATGGGTTCTATATAAATATATAGATCAGATATAATGAAACAGCACTGACGCAACAATTATGAAACAGGTGCCCCTTAATGATAAGTTTTGATAAGCCCATCATTCAGTGTAACCGCCATTTAATTCTTACATTCCAAAGTTTGACTGCATCACATGTACCCTTTTTTACTAGAATAACAACTTTTACAGTCTAATTATATTTTGTAATTTTCTCCAAAGATTATCTCATCAAAATCTTCAATATGAAACGAGCACAACAGATTAGCATCATAGCATGTACATGCATTACAAATAAAAGTTCTTGCTGATTAGCTTATTTTGCTATTTCGAATGAAATAATACTTTTTTAAGGGGATGGTTGGTTAGTATATGTGAATGGTAATAGGAATAAGAATAAATATAGTGAAGAATGAGAATGGATATTATTGTTATAATTATGATGGTTGGTTAAAAGAAATCAATGATTACCATTATCATTGATAGTGGTTAGTTTATAAAAATATTGTAAATTACAATATTTTAATTAATTATACTGTAACTAATTAGTTAATTATATTGTAATTACTTATATTTTAATTAATTAATTGCAATATTTTAATTAATGAATAATTATATTTTAATTAGTTATATTTTAATTAATAACAATATTTTAATTAATTACAGTGTAATTAACTAATTATATTATATTTTAATTGATTCTAATATAATTAATTACAATATTTTAATTAATGAATGAATTATATTTTACTTAATTAATTATATTAATTAATTAGTATTAAAAATATTTTTAAAAAGAGTCACTACTAAAGAATGAGTTTCATTCTTCTACTAAATGAAGGTATAGAGGATTCCTCAAAAGTGGGATATCAAACTATTACCTCTATAATGATAATCAACAACCAACTACTCACTTTTCATTCTATAACCACTAACTCTTTCCAAACCCAAACCCATCAAAAACCCCCCCAAAAGTTCTGAGTTTGTTATCATGCCCATGCAATTATTCTTGACATATATTAAGTTTCTCATTTCTTCCATATACTATCAATCTACAAAGTCGGAGATAGCATATTAATATTTGTTGACAAAAATTAAGGTTAACTATCTGAAGTAGGGATCCGGGACATGGAGAAAAGACTTTCTGATGGAGCCACAACTATGGATGAGGGTGAGATATCCAGGTCAAGAAATCTAGCAGATGCGAAGAAGAGCTCTATCGAAGTTGGGTGAGTGTCAGAGAAGGGTAGAGGAGGAGATGACAAGACTAGAACTGTTCCATTCTATAAGCTCTTTACATTTTTTTTTGAAAAAGAAAATTGATTAAATGATAAAGGAAATGTTACAATAAAAACAAAGGTGCTCCAGGTGGAGGCCTAAATACAAAAATTAAAGTAAAGGAGCTATCTAGTCATATTAAAAAAACAATGGAGGGATTATAACTCTAAAGCCTTGGAAATTAATAATGTGGAACAGGCTGATGCATCTTTATCAGCTCAAGTGCGCCTTTGGAACCCCACCCGATGAAGTGTGAGTTCTCTCCAAGTAGATCCTTATATACATAAAAAGTCGCGTATATTTGGATTGCATATTTGATGTAGGTTATTAGTCAGAATTATCTCCTATATCTCTTCTAATATTAAGGGTATCAGACAGTCTTTAGTGGATGTTTTATGGCTGAAACGTCGAAGGTTTTGCTCCCTCCACAGCCTGTAGATACAAACTCCCAACATAATAATGCGGATAGGTAATTGTGCTGAGAGGCCATTAGTAAATTTTAAGATAGTTGTTTCTAGATCCATCCAATAACATGAAGCAGTGACATAATCCCATATCAATTTGTTAAAATGACACTAAAAAAAGAGATGATTACAAGATTCAAATTGCAAGGAACACATTGGACATTTTTTATCCGTTTGGATATATAGAAGTCGATCTATTGTAGAACGTTTGTTCTGGATAACCAACTAGTAAATAAAAGATATTCTCAGTGTTAAATGCTTGTTCCATACCTTAGTAGCCCAAGAAACTGTGGATCTATGTCTGCGTAAGTTATCACAAATGACTCTGTTAGTGAGCTTATCAATTGGTATCCTTTTCTAGAAAAAGATATCAAGTTCCTACAGAGTGGGAGGATAGTTAGGCTAATACTGCAATAAACTTCAAGGAAATTTCCATATACTTCCCTCTATGAAAGTATTCATCCGTGTTTTTAGAGAAAAGAATGAAGAAGCTCTTGGAATCAGTTGTATTAAGGGTCCCCTGCTGGACCAATTGTCGAACCATAAAGAGACCAGATGATCCATCCTTAATTTCATATGAGCTTTCTTGTTGAGCAGCATCTTGCAACTTTAGCAAATGTATGAGGAAAAAAGAATAGGTACCTTTTGGTTTAATTTCCCATATGCTATTCCCCCTAAGGATGTATACATGTAGCCATTTTATCCACAAGGTTTTCTTGTCTTCCAATATCCACCATAATCACTTGAGAATTAGAGAATGGTTTGCAGCTTTAATGGAGAGGATGTTCAATCCCTCTTCTTGTTTTGGAAAACTTATATCAGCCCATTTCACCTTTGTGACTCCAGGATTTTCATTTGAATGACTCCACAAGAATGATAGAAGAATCTTTTAATTTCTTTGATAATGTTTTGAGATAAGAATATATGGGAGCTCTAGTATACATGAAAAGAATTAAGGATGGATTTGATAAGCTAAAGCTTACCCGCATAAGAAAGTGATTTGTTCACCCAGGACTTTACTCTCTTCTAGATCTTATCTAAGAGAGGTTGACATTCTGAAAAATTTATTCTCTTTGTCGTTACTGGAAGACTAAGGTAGAGTAGAGGAGGATTCTGCAATCTTATGCTAGTTGCCTTTGTAATTATATTTTCTATGTTAGCTGCACCTTTAGATAAAAGGAAATGGCTTTTGTTTTGATTAATTTGAAGACCAGAAATATTCTTAAATGCATTCAGGGCACGCATATAAGAATGAATAGACTCCATATCAACCCTACTAAAAAGGAGGAGGTCATCTGCAAGACAAAGTTTAGTAAGATCAAGTTTCTTGCATTTTGAATGGTGTTTGAAGTTGGGATTAGAAGTGGTCTCCTTCTTTATGATTGCATTAAGTATTTCCATGGCAAGTATGAAGAGGTAAGGGAAATGGGATCACCCTGTCTGAGACCCCTTGCAACTTTGAAGTATTGGGAAGGGGACCCATTGATTAGAACCGAGAAGAAAGCTGAAGTGATACATTCTATGGTCCACTTAATGAACTGATTTGGAAACCCAAAAGCTTCCAACATATATCATATGAATTTCTAGCTGATACTATCAAATGCTTTGTGGAATTTGATCTTCATTGTGCAATTCGGAGGGCTATTAGAGGTAGAGTAACCATTCAAAAATTCTTGAAAAATAAGTATGTTATCTCTAATGTATCTATTTGACAAGAATTCACTTTGATTTTCATCTATTAAAGGAGCAATAACCCTTTTCAATCTAGCTGCCAGAATTTTCGATATCACTTTATAGAGGAAATTTATACTAGAAATGGAATGGTAATCTGCAAAGCTTTTTGGATTTGAACCTTTGGGAATCAAACACAAGAAGGTTTTGTTGATTTCCTTGAGAAGAACTCCATTTTTGAAGAATTCGTGAATGACCTCCTTAACAAATCCTCCAATTATATTCCAAGAGTATTGGTAAAAGAAACCATTAAATCCATCTGGGCCTGGGGCCTTCTTATTATTCATTTCAAACACGTTTCTCAATCTCACTATCCTCCACTGGCTTAGTTAATAAAGCAAAATCTGAATGTGAAACTTGTTGCAGATTCAGTTGTTGGAGATCCCCACTAGAAACATTTGTTAATACATCTGTGCCAAGGGAAGAGCTAAAGACTCTGAAAGCTTGTTCATGTATCTCCTTCGAATCTGTGATGACATAGCCATTATAAGAAGTGATGGAAAAGATTTTGTTACAATTCTTTCTGGCTAGTATCGAATGGAAGAAAAATTGAGTGCAACTATCCCATCCTATAACCAGTTCATCCTAGCACGCTGCTGCAAAAGGGAGGAGTGATTGTTAATAGCTTAAAGATAGCTAGAGAGAGCATGTTTCTTTTGATCAATTAGAGTTTGTATTGCGGGATTGGAGGATAATAAATTCTACACCCTTGTCAATTCCAATATAGTATTGTTGATAGGTTTAACAGTAGGCCCTTTGGATGAATTCAGAAGCTTGAGCTTTTGCTTGATAAGTTTTAACTTTTGTATACAATAGAATTGTTTTGTCCCCCTAATGTTGAGTATAGCTCCTTCTCTGCAAGCAATAGCAAAAGCAGAATTCTTAACCAGATAGTTGTTGAATCAGAAGGGATGGTGATTAGTAGCTAGAGTGGACAAATTTGAAACAAGAATGGGCGTATGATCTGAAAACAAAGGATCCATAAAATTTGCTAGACTATTGGGGAAGTGTTGAGGTCAGTTAGCCTTACATGTTCAACACAGTCCCATAGATCTGTAGAGGAATTTCTCAGGCTAATATTACCCTAAGCTTCGATTGCATAGAGAGTGGAGTTGAAATCCCCAAATACAAGTGAAGGTTTATTTACGGTAGCACCAATCTGGCAGATACTGTTCCAAAAGTCTCTACGCTGAAATTCAAAATTGCTTGCATAAACAAAAGATAAATTTAGATCAAGATTTCCTTATGGCAATAAGATTTGCAAGTGCATAATCTACTCATTTGCTTCTTGTAGTTCCACTTTAATCTCCTCTGAATTGAAAGATACAATTATCCTTCTATAAGCATGATGACTATGATTGGAAAATAGTCTCCATTGAGGACCCAAAATATTCAATTTATTCAGATTCACCAACTTTACTTTTATTTCCAGTAGTCCAAGTAGTAGAGGTTTTTCTCTTCAAACAAAATCCTTTAGAGCTAATAATTTTGAGGGACAATTTATTCCTCTAACATTCTAAGACAAAATAGTCATAATAAATTAGAAGTGGTCTTGAGGCCTTTACCTTTTCCTTGTTGGGATTTTCTTGTTGAGAATGAATGCGAGTTACCACTGTCTTCGTCTTTGGATATGTCCTGGGAGGAGTTTGAAGTATCTTCTGACTTGGGCTTACTTTCCTAAGATGAAACATTTGTGCAATTTGTCTCTTCATGTTGGGAATCTGCAGCAACAACTAATGTCTCTAAACAAGGAGGGGCTTTGTTAGAAGTAATATTTTCCACAACATTAGAATCCTCTAAAGAACCCTCATCCACAGCAGGGCTATCCTTATTCAGTATTGATTCTGGTTGCACATTAATAGTAGCAATTCTTACCATATCACATTTATGAATCTCATAACCATTCAATCAAACAGAATTATGATTACTATCCGACAGGTCTTCATCCTCTTGATTCATTAATTCTTGATAAGTACCCATCTTGAAGAGTTTACTTGAGGGTCTCCAGATAGCAGATTGAGTCTTTGTAGGGGGTCTCTAATGATAAGAAATAACAATACTATCCTCCCATAACTGATTTCCATCTCCTAGCCTCATGTTTGGTATTTCATTAGGAAGATCTTTCAAAACTTCAATACTAACATAGATACGGGCGTAACTAATCCTTTTTTCAAGTTGCCATGTTTTTGTCCATGCATAAAGGTTTCCCGATATAGCTAGCTAATTGGCTAAGTCCTTGAGTTGTCCAATACTCAAAGGGAATGTGATGGAAGTTAATCCATATAGGGAGATTCTAAATTTTTATAGTTTCAAGTTTCAGTCCAGGTTGCCAGATTTGCAGAAATATGGGTTAACTCCTAAAGTGCCATGGACCCTCTTCTAATATTTTGTTAGCTGTAGCTATGGAGGTGAAGGACAAGAGGATTAGACTGTCTTTCGAGAGAAATACATCAATAAGACCTCTAGTTTTCCATAATATATTAGCCCAACACATTATAAGATGAAAAGCTGATCTCTAGTTTAGAAAAAAACCAACTATTGTAGCTTTCCAACAATTAGCTCCTTCTTGAAGCGTATCTAGATCTAGACAGACAATTATTTTCCCCTCAATTTCAGTCAGTGGTTTGTAGGAGAACATAGAAGCGATGGTGTCCCCTATCGCTTGCTTCCATATTTTCGACGGTCTAGAGACAGCACCAGATATTGAAGGCCAAGGAGTTTGGGGAGGATGAGATGGGTCAGAAGGTAGCGGCGTGAAATCCTCAGTAGTGTGGGGTGAGGAATCTGGGATAATGTCGAAGACGGGAAAATTGAAAAAGAGATAGGAAAAGACAGGAAGACCCTCAAAGGAGGTTCTAAGCGTGGTGGCGGTGAGACTGGAGATGGAAGATTATGGAAAAGAAGAACCAAAGAGAAGAGGACGCAACGAGGATAAAATGTTTCAGGAGAAAGATTAGGCGGGTGTAGGGAATCTAAGCTGAATCTAGAAAGAAGGCAAAGCATCTCTCATAAGATTTTTTGTGCTTCTCTATATGGATATCTTGTTGATGATAGTTGGCACTATTTCTGCCATTGCTACTGGACTATCTATGCCCATTTTGACTATTCTATTTGGACAAATATGAGATTCTTTTGGACAAAATGATAACAAACATGCACTGCATGTAGTTTCCAAGGTATTTTTAGTAATAAATGGTCTTTACAAGCAAGAATTCCTTGATCTGATTCAAAACGTTAAATAAGGAGACTAATATACAACTTTCTAACTTAAGAAAAACGTGACTATAGGATTTTCAAATTTTCTAGTATTTTCTTGTAGTTAGAAGTGAAATATGAAATACTGGAATGGCTATTATTGTTATAGTTACATTCTGAATGCTTATTTAATCATGGTAAACTTTAAGGTGTGTACGAGAGTTGCGTACTTAGTTGTGGTGACTGGTTTAGCGGCATATCTCCATAAATGTAAAATTACTATCAAAACCTCAAGATAAATTACATGAAATTTGAAGCAAACATTAATTGTAAATCCAAATCCTATTCGTTTGGTTCTCAGAGGTTACTTGTTGGATAATCATTGAGGAAAGACAGGTTACAAGAGTAAGGACTTTGTATATGAAAATTGTACCCAGACAGGAAATTGGTTTTTTCGATAAGAAACAAACATTGGAGATGTTGTTGGCAGAATGTCAGGTTACACAGTTTTGATACAAGAAGCCATGGGGGAGAAGGTATAAAATTGTGCTGCTAGCTCTAAACAATGAGGGGAGCCAGAAATTGGGTCATATCAAACCTCTGATCCATATGGTGCTTATTTCATGCAGGTCGGCAAGTTTCTACAGCTAGTTTCAACATTCATTAGGGGATTCGTAGTAGCACTAGTCCAGGGTTGGCTTCTTACAGTTGTTTTACTGTCATCCATTCCCTTGCTTGTCTTAGCTGGTGTAGTTGTTTCCATCATTTCAGGTAAGACGACATCCCTTGAACCAAATGCTTATACCAAGGCAGCAAATGTAGTTGACCAGGCGATCAGATCAATCAGAACTGTTTGTTTACACTTCCTTAATCCTAATTACACCATCTGTTAATCATGATATTATCTATACCTATCTAGATATGATATTAGTTGGGATTTAATCTAATCATACAATTTGACACTATTGATTTTTACGTATCCTTTAGTTAAACTTAGCTATAAATAGACTTATCATTGTACATAATATATCACACAAAAAAATAAATTATTTTTTACTATATTTCTTGAATTAATATCAAAGTATTATAAACCTTAGGCAGAACCTAGTCACAGGTATAGATGTAGAAGAGTCCTTGTGACCTATATAGGGAAGTAGAAAAGAAGGGTAAACTCACCCTAGGTAGAGTCCTCACAAAAATTAATAACTCTGAAAGTCAAAAAATGAGATTTATTCTATCGTAGGAATCTTTTTATATAGGTTCACTCCTTGAATGGCTACGGGGAGCTAAGTATGACAACGACCCAGCCATACATCTATACTCATATAGCCATAAGGCTTTCTTAGTCTAAAGAGGCTAAGGGGAGCCAAGCATCACCAACAGACCAGCCTTTACTTAATACATCGAAAGTCACAGTCACAGTCACAGTCACAATCACAGTCATGTCAATAATATACATATCAAATAAGCATTAACCATGATTAGTCAGTATCAGATCATAATACCATTTTATAATCATCTCTTATAATCAAACCAATAAGCATCTGGTCTTGATGCATACCCATCAATTGACACATCCTACATATTTTTCCTTCTCTATACTTACAGTTAAACACATCAATACACCATCCAAATATCAATCACACAATTTCACAAAACAAGCCCTCAATCATATAAGGACCGTCATAAATGCCTTCAGTTTTCCATAAGAACCCAAACCTATATGCATATACTTAGATATCAAGGTAATATTTGTATAGACATCACGATAATGACTACATAAATTACATATGTACATATATATATGTACATATATATACGTATGTGTACCACATTCACATGCATAAGGATAAGACATCTATCTTGGCTTAACACATCATCATTCATATTAGTATAGAATCATATTTAATAGTTGTCATAAATTCGATATCAATATATTGATATAAACTGACTTGACTGATACATTAGATTGTCTAAACCTTACAATATGGGTCCCACTCTTAATGTACCTATAAATTAATAAAGGAAATATCCTATTCAGTGTCATTTACAAGTCAATTAACAACTTATGACTGATTAGGTTTGCTAAGATTGTCTAATTATGAAATTCGACCCTTGATCCTATTCTTGCTTAAACTTTCAATGATTTTTATTTCAAAAACTGTTAAGAATTTCACTATGGTTCTTAAAGGAAAAATTTATACAAATTTTTAAAACTTGTTTTAAAAAGTTCTTAGAAGGTCTCCAAAATTGTATCTCCAATGCCTGGAATTAGAATATTCTTTCAATTATTGAAACATTTTTTTTGGTCTCAAAATTCAATGATTTTTATGCCAAATAAAAGCTCTTGATGAGTAAGGACAACTTTTACAATAGCAAGAAATTCAAACCAATCTTAACGAAATGAAGAAAAATTATTTCAGATCCCTAACCTCTATTTTCATCAATCAGCGGTGATACAGATAGTGATCGTGACATGATCATAGGGCCTTTTATCTTGACATCGAGGGGAGTATAATGGTGGTGGTGATGGTGGTTGACAACACTCGTCGAAAGTGACAGATCGAAGATTTAAGTTTTTCTCTAGTTTTTGCTCGATTTTTTTGATGATTTTGATGTTGTTATGAGGTAAAATCGGTATGATTGTGATGGGCTCGAAGAGAGGAGTTGGTTTTTGTATATGGTTGGCTTGTTAAAATCATTAATAGTGAAGAATAAAGGAAGAGGATGGTATCATGAACAGTAAACTTTTTGGGGTAAAAATGAAAAATAGAAACTATGGTGGTGGAAGATATATATATATATATATATATAAGGAGGTACTACAATCTCCCCTCTTTAAGAAAGAATTTATCGTTGAATTTTACAAAAATTCTCTACTAAGGAAACAAGTATGGATAAAACTCTCGTGTCTCTAACTCAATCTTCCAAGTGATCTCCTGGATAATACCATTCTTTTACATCACCCTAGCTATAAGATATGCTTTGACTGAATTCAAAATAGCTACTAGGTTCTCTTTATAGGTCAAGTTCTTATTCACCTCCGCTCTGTAGTTGAAGTATATAAGAAGGATCATAAATGTATTTATGATGTATATAAATGTGGAATACTGGGTGGACTTGCAACACATCTGAAGGAAATGCCAATTGATATGCCATATTTCCAACTCGCTCTGCTATCTCATGAGAACTAATATACCTTAGAGACAGTTTCTTTTTCTTTCCAATCCTCATAACACCTTTCATCGGGATACCTTTAGAAATATGAATTCTCTAACTTAAAAAACTTTGTGCCCATATAGCTATTCTATCTACTAATTGCTATCTTAGTCTTTGCTTGATTAATGAAATCTTCTCTGATGTGATCTTGATTAGTTCTGGGCCTTTCAACTGCATCTTGCCTACCTCTTCCTAGCATATTAGTGATTTGGATTTTTGACAATACAATTCCTCATAAGGCATCATTTTAATGCTACTATGGTAGCTATTATTGTAATAAAACTCGATTAGGGGGCAAATAAGAATCCTAATTACTTCCAAAGTCTATCACGCACATCCTTAGTATATTTCTAAGGTTTGAACCATCCTTTCATATTGTTCGTCAGTTTGAGGATGGAATGTTATACTAAAATTCAATATGGATCCCAATGCCACCTATAATTTACTCAAAAAATGATATGTGAACTGTGATCCTTGATCAAAGACTATCGGTATAGGCACCCCATGGATACATATTATCTGCTTGATATATACTCACACGAGTTCAGATACTGAGTAAGTAGTTCTCAAGTAAGAAAAAGGCTGACTTCTTCAACAATCATCCAAATTGAATTACATTGAGTCATTGTATAAGGTAGGCCAACTATAAAATACATTATAATCTTTTCCTATTTCCATTTTAGAATTGGCAACATTTATAGCTTACTTAAGGGATGCTCAACTTTTACTTGTTGAAAAGTCAAGTAATTATAGACATATTCGACTACATATTTTTTCATATCGTCCTACCAATACATGGGTGTCTAATGTAAAAATACATCATGATGGAACCTAAATGTATATTGCATGTTGTATAGTGCACTTCCTCTAAACTTTCCTCCTTAAGGTTCTTTACATCTGGAATTTACCTTTAGCATACCTCCTCCATTAATTTCAAAATATGTGTGGTTTCCATCTTGAACTTTATATATAAGCTTTAGATGATTAAGGTCTTGTCCTTAAGCAAAATTGATCCTGTCCAATAATATCAATCGTAATCAGATGCTTACTAGTAGTACTCTTGGAACTGAAATTTAAAATTGAATGACATGATTCATCAAATCATGTAACTCCTTATATTTAATTCCTTATGCTGAAATATATATTTTAGACTTTTGTGATCTGTGTAAATTTCTCACATTTAACTATAAATATATGTCTCTGTTAATGGGCATTCTTACATTAATTTTTAATACATAAATTGCTAAACTCTTGTCCGTTTAATGTTTGAATTGCACTAATTAATAGTTAAATGTTTTAATTAGGTAAGAAACCAGCTGGTGGGCGTGAAGATGACTAAAAGATGGCAAAAGGAGAGAAAATGCAATCAGCTGGTGGAGTAAATAAAATGCTGGAGGCGTGCGCAGAGAGGGACAAAGAATGAGTCTTGCGTGGGACAAAAAGATTGATTACATAGAGAAAAAATCAAAGCAGTGGCGGCGCAGAGATAAGAGAGCAGTGTGTTTATTTGACAAAAAAAATAGGATAGCTGAAATTGGTGAAAAGGCTGGCGGCAGCGTGAAATAGAATAGAAGGTAGCTGTATGGTGGCTAAGAAACGCAAATCACGTTAGGCAAGCAACTGGTAGCAAGGCGTGACGTGAGGCTATTGGAGACTTACAACGTAGACTCTCCATACACACCATGAAAAAGACACCGAACCTTCATCTCATTTTCTTTTTGGAACGAAAAACAAGGGGGAGTTTTCTTTTATTATCCATCACTCACGCACAACCACAAAATATTCACTTACGGACAACCCTCTCTCAACACTAGATACACACAAAAAGATAGCTATGTAAGCTTGTGGATGAAGACGTGAATGAACCAGTTGGAGAAGACTTGTGATATGTGCTTAATTGTTGATATTTTTAATTATTTTCACTTAGCGATTATCGATACAAAAATAATTAAAATACTCACTTTAATTCATATTTGTTTTTAGGTACAATTTTGAAGCAAAGAAATTAAAGTGAGACAGAAGCATTACATTTGGGCCATTTTTGAAGATTTATTTTTGTTTGTCGTGAGAAAGAAAATTAAAAGAAAAAAATAAAGACATGAAGAAAAGAGCACGGAGGAGTAAAGTTTTAGAGAAGAGCAAATTAAATTTCAAATAAGAGGAGCAGCTGGTGAGCAAAACGCCAGCATGGAAATAAGGAGGCAACGTCGTTTTAAAAGGCAATGGAGAGAAGCGCAGCATTTTACTTAAAACGTAGAAGGCACAGGCGTACAAGGGATTTAAGAAGAGAGGCAGGCCTTATTAGTCACATCATCAAACACTAAGAAGAAGCCACGCTGGACACAAACATAGGAGCAAGTTAAATTGTCAAATGACAAGCAAGAGACGCAGCGTTTTACACAAAAACGCAGGAGACAAGATGATTTAAGTCAAGACGGCAGCGTGGCTGAAGGCAAAAAACGCAGAGCAGCTACAAAGAAACGATGACGCACAAGGCCAGCGTAGGAGCAAGGTTTTAGAGCTGAAGAAAAACTTATTCGTCCCATCATTGGACAGTGACGTGGAGAGTGAATAGAGAAGCGACAGTGAGGAGGGGGTCGGCTACAGTCACGCGGAGAATAAAACGCAAGAGACACAGGGGAGTCCAGCAACAGGAACGTGAAGACTGCGGCGCAAGCTGAGAGGGCGCAGGTGTACGTGGGAGTCTGCGTTTAACGCAGATTTTCTGCGTTAAACGCACAAGCAAGAGGCGCAGTAGCTAGGAGAGCTGGACATCAACAAAGACAGTGGAGATTTGAAGCGTGGAGAAACATTAAATGGTCACATCCAAGCTACAGTCAAGGGAAGAAAACAGTGAAAGCTGCGGCAGTGAGCATTTAATTAGGTGATCATTGGTTGGGAATTAAAATGAGACTTGAAGCATTTTATGGGCAAAGATCTATGAAGGGCTAATATCCCGACATCGGTTCGGAGGTAAAATCGACGCCGACAACTCGGGTTAAGTATATTTTAATTATTTTGTTGTTTCTTTCTCTCATTAGAAATTGATTGTGTTATCCTGCTTTAATTGATTTGGGTATTATGTATGGATAATCGGATTTTCGTTATTATTCGGTTAT
>JANZLF010000004.1:6512356-6538528 GCA_026546835.1 Erythroxylum foetidum | reverse complement strand
GCAAGATTTCAGGAAAGCATAAGTGGTAAGTTATATGTGGTTGGGTCTCGGATCCAACAGTCGGAATCCGACCTCCGAGTCGGGTTCTGACAATTTTTTTCAGGTTTAATTGATTTCTGGCTACTAAGGTGATATAGTAGAAGTCTAGTACTTGCATTTTGGGGACAAGAATGGCTCAAAAATCTGATCAGTTGAATATGAGGAGTCTAGTTAGAGTCTTGTGTATTAGCGTCCCATTTCATGTTATATATTTGGTACTGAGATTGAACTCAAAATAATGTTGTGTAATGTATATGTAGATTCTGAATTGTGATGACACATGTGACTTTTATGTTGGTGAATGAAATGGGAATAAATGAACATTTAGAATGCTTATTATATGTTTATATATATGATATGTTTAATGCCTTTAATGAGTTAGTTTGATTGTCCTAATATTCTATTTTTATAGAATATGTTCTCGAAAATTCTCTTATATGTTTGGACTTATGTTCTATGAGAGTGGTAAGCACTGGGGGCTAAAATGCTCTTTTAACTAAAGAACTTTCTCTCCCATGCAAGCAAAATTTCATTTTTCATAGATGTAAGAACTTGTTCATCAAATATTTATTTGCCAAGAATTGTCTAGAGGAAAACTTATATAGTTTAATATTTGATAACATATTCTATTATATGATAAATTTTATGATTATTAAAAAATTAATATAAATAAATAATAATATGTTTTGAAAATTTTCTTATATAATACTATTTTTCATTCAATCCATAAATTAAATAATTTAGTAAAATTATAAATATATATAATTAACTATAAACAAATTTTAAAATATAAATCTCTTGATTATTTTCTTGAAATTTAAATTTAGTTAAATTTTATCTTTGACATTTCTTATTACACTTATTAAGTTTTGAAATTGAAAATTTGAATTGTGATACATGTAGAAATACTTGACCTTAGTGATTGATAATCAATTGATTAGATTAATAAAATACAAAGAATTTTTAGTTAGTTAAATATATGAAACTATGATTATGCTTATTAATTTTTACATAGTTATTTAATTTATCGAGGTTTTCTTATATAATTGAAATCTTTTATCATTGACGTAAACCATGCATATTCTAGTTCCTTCTTTTGCACATCTTTGAATTGTAAAAGCTCTAATTTCCTTTTGAAGTATTAAAAATGGTGGCTTAGGAAAAAGATTAAACTAAATCACTATAATTCATTTTCAAGAATAAGTGAACTAAGGTCCTCTAAGAATACATGCTTACTCAAATCAATCGGTTAGCTTGTAGAGATTGACCAGAGCTGGTCCTGGGCAGAGGCAGGTGGGGCACCTGCCCAGAGCCCACCATAAAAAATGACAGTTTAGTTAACGCTGGGGCCATTGAATGTAGAGAACATTGATGAGTATCGAGTAACGTACAAATTCTAACAACTGTAATAAAGATCATATTTATCAAGTTAACGTTAACTTTGAAAGTTAACGTAAACTTGTTAACTATAAATAGTTTTAAAGTATTTAGGTTATATTTTTACTTCAAAATTAACCTTAACTTGTTAACTATAAATAGTTTTGAAGTATTTAGGTTATATTTTTATCAAAGTTAACGTAAACTTGTTAACTATAAATAGTTTTAAAGTATTTAGGTTATATTTTTACTTCAAAGTTAAAGTTAACTTGTTAACTATAAATAGTTTTGAAGTATTTATGTTATATTTTTACCTTCTAATTTTTTTATTTTCATCAATATATATATTTAAGGTACTCCAACTCAAAAATTAGCATCAAAAAATTTCATGATTTTGTCTTTTAAGTTTTGAATATAATTTAAAGATAAATTTTCTGATTTTTAATGTATTTTTATCTTATTAAATATTTGAATATGTTATAATTAATGTGTAATTTGTCATTAACATAGACATTATATTAGCATTTAAAATCATAACATTTATATTAAATGATATTGTATTTATTTTTTATCTTCTGTTTATTTTTAGATTATTTATTATTTATAATAATTAAATATTAATAAATAATTTAATTTTTATAGTTGTAATTTTCATTATACTTTGCTATAAGTAATATAATAATTGTTGGATTTATGTTTTTGTAGAGTTCACGTAAGTTTAGTGATAATATGACTAAATCAAATAATTTAAATTACTCAATTCAAAGACTATATAAATAGTTTCCTTTATTATAAAAATACATATGATTGTATTAAACATGTCGTAATAATAAAATAATAATAATAATAATAATATTCAATCATTTCCATAGCTTATAGAATAGGATAATATTTGACTTGGGAAACTTAGAATATTTAATAACTTGGAATATTATTTACTATATTTTTTCAAAGTACGTTAATTTCTTGTATTTTTAGAAATTATTGTGTCTCTATCATTAAAAATTACTTTTTATTTTTTATATTTAATATTAGATATTAAATTTTGATATTTATTTTTTCCCTCTATCATAGATATAATATCATTTATATATCTTTATGATATATTGTAAAACTATTAGAGTTTGGTTGTGTCTGCATACTTTTTCCAATTCCATACAGGTTATTTTGTTCTTTTTCTAGTCCAACTAAGTTATAATTAGTTTATATTATGTTACCTAAAAAGCATTTTTTGGAAATAAAAAAAGGAAAAAAAAAGAAAACAAGTAGCAGCTACAAATTGAATCCCCAAAAGGAGTAATTAATAAATTTATTAATTGAGTAGGCTCCTCTAGTGAGAGTCCCAAGGAATTAAGTGAAGGTAATTTTGAACAACATAAAGAAAACTTAAATGATGAGATTCATATTCATGAGGATATTAGAAATCTAAGTGAGCATAATCTTAATCTTACTCTTAGTGATATGACACATTCTTGTGTTAAAGCTGGTTCATTTTTTGAAACTGTGCAACGTATACAGGCATTATTTTTAAATTCTCTTAAAAGGTGGAAGGTTTTGTTTGATAATGTTATAGGCTTAACTATGAAATCATTACCCAACACTCGTTGGGAGAGTCGAATAAAAATTGTTAAAGTTATTAAATTTCAAGCTCCTCAAATAAGATTGGCTTTGATAGAATTATCTAAATCTTGAGATAATGCCAAGTCAAAGAGTGAAGCAAAAATCTTGGTTAGTGTACTTGAGAGTTTTGAGTTTTTACTTGATATGATTATTTAGTATGATATTTTATTCGCTATTAATATGCTGAGTAAAAAGTTGCAATCTAAATCTATGTGTATTAATGCTACCATAAAGCAATTAGAAGGTGTGATGGTATTTTTTTGAAAAATATAGAGATGAAGGGTTTAATTCTAGTATAAACATTGACAAAAGTCTTGCGCTTGAGATAGATATAGAGCTTACATTTTTGGCTAGATATTGTATTATTATGAAAAGATAATTTGATGAAATTAACCATAATGAAAAAATACAATCAGCTGAGGATTCTTTCAAAGTTAATTACTTTCTAGTTATTGTAGATATGGCAATTACTTCGTTAAAGAATAGATTTGAACAATTAACGACATTTGATAATATTTTTAGATTCTTATTTGATTCAAAAAAATTGAGGTCATTGGATGATAACGAATTAAGATAATATTGCACTAATTTTACGACAATTTTTTTCATGATAATGCGTTAGATGTAGATTTAGATGATCGGTTTTTTGAATTAAAAGCATTGCAAATGAATTTGTCAAATAAGTTAATATCATCAGTTGAAATTTTAGAATTTATTAAAGCTACAGATTGTTATACAAATGTTTCAATTGCTTATCAAATTATATTGAATATACCTGTGATGTAGCATCAGTTTAGAGAAGTTTTTCAAAGTTAAAATTATTAAAATTTATTTGAGGTCATCAATGTCACAAAAAAGGTTGAATAGTTTAGCTGTGTTATGTATTGAGAAGGATATATTAGACAATACTGATCTTGATAATATTATTAATGATTTTACATCTAAAAATACACGGAGAAATTGTTTTTCATAATTCATAATCCTCTGTGTATTTGTTAATATAATTTTCTTAATGCTTTGCAATCTAATATTGTCGTTTGATTATTGCTATTGCTATTTTGTTGTTACCAATGGCACGGATTTCATACCGTTCCGGCCGATACCGACCGGAAGGTACCGTACCAGTTGGAAATCGTTACGAAATCCGTTACGTTGATACCGGGGCCAAATTCCGCCCGATACTGGCGTTTACCGGACAGTACCGGCCGGAACCTTAAATTCTGACCAATACCGTTAATTCCGAAAATTGTAAGGACCAATTTGTAATTTTTGGAAAATTTAACCTAAAACTACCCCACCCCACCCGAGTACCCGACTTCTCGATTCTTCTTCTTTGGTCTCCTCTCGTCGCAGCCGCACGCCTCGCCTCCTTTCTTCGCCGGTGTCTCTCTCTGTGTCTCGCGACTCTCACTCTCTTGCCTGGCCGTCTCGTCCTCGTCGTCGATGTCTCGTCCAGTTCTCCAGTCCTCCTTCAAGTCTTTGACGTTTCTCCCTTCGAGACTTCGACGGATCGATCTCCTCACCGCTCCTTGCTGCTTTCTCCTCCTTCCTCCTCGTCGTCGACGCACCACACGACCACCGAAGAAAGACCTGACCCTCAGACGACCCTGACCCTCACCGAAGACCCGATTATTTTGGGTGTATGTTTTTTATTTTGTGTTTGATTTTTAATGGAATTTTGTTGTTGATTGCATCTGTGATCCTAGGTGTTGTTGTTGGATGGAGGTGGATTTGGGGAAACTCGTAGGTTGATTTCGGCTGAGCTAAGATGAGAACGGGGAAAACAAAAATGGTGGAACCGTGGAATTGGGGCAAATGGTAGAGCCGTATAGTTGATTTCGGATGATGGTGGATTTGGTGGATTTGGGGAAAAATCCAAATGTGTGTATTTTGTTTTTTGAAATTTTTGAATGTGTGTAGTTGTTGAAGTTGACATTGAATTTTGTCATTTTTGCCTTGTGGAATAGTGGAAGTACCGAATGGTCCCAAAGTGTGAAATTAAAGTGTAAAATTAAAATTGATTAATGATTGGTATTAGTCTGATTGAAAATTAAGTTTGGAATTGGAATAAAATTTGAAATTGCACTGAAAATTAAATTTGGAGTTGAAAATTAGATTTTGACATTTTGCATTTTGGAATTAGAAATTGTAATTGGAATTGGATTTTTGAACTGATAGAAAATAAATAATTGTGATTATTATTTATATGTAAAATATTTAGAAATTGTTTTTATTTCAAATTAATTGTCATTATTATTTATTATTAAGATTTTTGAAAGTATGATTGATGTAAACAGTAAACTAGTAAAGTATGCAGTACAACTGTATAATACATCAATATGAACTATTTTGCAATTTTTAAAAAGTTTAGGGACTATTTTATAAATTTAAAAAATATTATGAAACAGTATCCAGTACCGACCGATACCGGTATAATTCTATTCTAGAGTCCAATATGATACCGAGCCCGATACGATATTCATAATATTGAACATGACCCAACGTAAAAGGACGGTATAGAAAGTAAAGCAGTTTCTTTTCCGGACTAGGAGGAATTGAATGCGATGAGAAGGGTGACAGCCCAATCACGATATGTCACCATCTTTTCATTGACGTTGCGTTCCAACTTGTCATTGGCGTCGCTGGCCGGTCAACATCAGAAGCCATAAAAGTTTGACCTTCGATGACAAATGTAGCTATTTCCTGGGCAGATTGTCTATTCCATTAATTATATTCCTATTCGGCGTCTGTTGCTTTTACAGTTTTACGGCCCATACAATGAAGGGGATGGATGGATAAAAACACGTGTAGTAGAATTGGAACAGCGTAAAAGACGCTAATTCAATCTTATTAATATATTTATATAAATTTTGTATAAATATGTAGTTAAAATTTAATAGAATAAAATAGAAAATTTGATATGCTCATTTCCGATAACTCCTTATTCCTTGCTCTAATATTTTGAAAACCCAATTCAATTATATCAAATTCCTTCTCATAATTTTGGGCGTAACATTTTATTTCTATTTGTCCTTCGTCTGAAAATATATAGTCTTAACTTTTTTGTTTGTCATCGAGAGAAAAAACCAACTTAAGGTCATATTTAGTTGGAAATTTTATAGTAGAATAGAATTAAATATAATATTATTTCATCTTTTAGGAGGAAGTTTTATAATAGAATAAGATAGAAGAAGATGTTTGATATTACATCTCATTTTATCATAAACAATAAAAATAAAAATTTCTAATTTAGGAGGTCTATGATAGAATATAAAATGATACACTATATTGCATTATAAACTTTTTATCCAATAATATTTCACTATATTATATTATAAACTTTTCTATCCCTCCCAAATAACAATTTTCTAATATTACATCTATTTATATTCCATTCTATTATTAATCATTCTATTCTATTCTAATTCATTCCATTAAAAACCTTATGTTAGCTATGTTTTATTGGGTGGTTATTAAAGAAATAAAATGTAATGTAATATTATTCATTCGTTTGAGATGAAAGTTTATAATAAAATGAAATGAAATATGATAGAAGGAGAGTGCTTTACATTACATCTCATTCCATCCTAAACAGTAAAAATAAGTTACCTATGATTTGGAGGGTTTAGAATAGAATGTAAAATGATAAACAACATTTCACTATATTATATTATAAATCATTCTTCCAAACAATATTTTATTATATTACATTATGAACCATTCCATTATTTTCAAATAATAATTTTCTAATATTACATCAATTTACGTTACATTTTATTATAAATTATTTCATTACATTTTATGTTATTAAACATTTTTCATCTAATCAAATCTACCGTTACGGTTGAACGATAGAGAGCAGCATTAATGAAATCTAGAACCTCGCATCATTTATTAATCCTAGTCCAAGTTTTGGATAAGTTCATTAATTGCAACTGCCAACTAATTTTAAGACTTTCGACCTTTGAATGCTATGACGTCTATCTACCTTCTACTTAAATTGCAAGTAAGAGGCCTTTATACTCCAATTATTTGCTTAGAAGAATGTCTCATCTGATGAGTTCCAACCAGCGTGCAAATCTTCCAATCTAAGTGGAAAGGAGAACGCAACACGTTACCATCACAGCATGTACATGTTACGGGTAAAGCTTCTCGCTGATTAATATATTTTGCAGTTTCCAATCGGATAACACTATGCATACTCACAGTTTCACACCTATAGAACATCCAGATGTTAATTTGATACTTTTTTTTCCTTTCAAAATGATACAACCATATACGAAATTTCAGGTTTGTCCTCTAAAATGATAATAGAACAGCCCACAGGAGGTAACTGGAGATAAAAAAACGCCAAGTTCATTTGTTCAACTTCATACGAACTTTGTTGATGGTTAGATCAATCATAAATTTATATTAATAAAGATAAAGTAGAAATATATTTATTTTATTATTTATTTTTGTGTATGTGATTGTTAAACATTTAAATATTTTTTTTTGACTTTTATATCAACTCGTGAAAACTTTGATGGATGTATATCAAAATTGTTTAGGTAAGACTTTTCTACACTTTTCATAATTTGATTAACTTTTGATAGGTCATGAAATTTAAATGCCTATAAAAGCATATTTAAATAGGTGTAGGAAACCTAATACTCATTTGCAAGCATTTTTGTTAAAGAAAAAGTCACAAAATAACTGATAAAAGTGGCTTTTTTGTGATTAGAAGGTCAGGTCTGAATTAGGAAAACAATATTTTTGTAAAAGAGTATATATAAGAAGCAGTTCATGTATATCGATGATTATCTTCATAGTAGGAAGCCTTATTATGTTGACTTTTAACTTTGACTCGCCTCAGTGGTAAGTATATATCTTATTTTAGTAAAGGTGTTATTTTTGTATCACATTTTTTAAACTTTAATATTAGAAATTGCAAACTTAACAAATGTTCAATACAAAAATATAACATTCTCCCATTTAAATATATAATAATTGTTTTACTTTTTAATAAAGGTGGAGAGAATAAAATAAATTAATATTAATTTTCTTTTAAAAATGATTTAATTCAAAGATAAACTGAAGTCTACTGTCTGATTTCTGTCAAATGTGATATAATTCTAATATAATTATATATTTCTAACAACCTTGTTAATATGAATGAAAAAACCAAGTATAAAAATTAAGAATCCAGATATAATTTAGTAAATGCTTGTGGATTTATTTTATTTTCACCACTAAATAATGTTTCATATTTTGATTATAATTTTTATAAGTATATCAATCGAACTAATGTAAGAGCCTGTAAAATTTATTAAGAACATAACTGATCAAAATATCTTTTTGTAAAAAAAAAATTAAATTGAATTTTAATATTTTATTCGATAGATTTTGATCTACTTAATTAGATTAATTATTTGACATTTTATTATCCTTATTTTTAATCAAAATTAATTTTCTTTAACATTAATTCTAAAATTAAAAATAATAAACATATAAAAAGCAAATTTCCAACAATGTTTAAGCATGCATCTCTTAGATTTTCTTTTTAGGTTTTATAATCCTGTCCCTTACATTATCCGTGCGATTATTACTTGGATATTTTTTTATTTCTGCCATGCACTGTCAGTCTGCAAGTTAAAAACAGAGCAAATTTGTCGACAAACTTGGAAGTAAGACTCGTGGACATGGAGAAAAGCCTACAAGCAGCCACGACTATGGATGAGAATGAGGCATCTACGTCAAGAAGTCATGCAGAGGCCGTGAAGAGCTCTGTCGAAGATGGGCAAGTGTCAGCGAAGGGCAGAGGAGGAGATGGGGAAACCAGAACTATTCCATTTTACAAGCTCTTTACATTTGCTGATTCCATGGACGTCATATTGATGATAGTTGGCACCGTTTCTGCTATTGCTAATGGGTTATCTATGCCCATTGTGACTATTCTATTCGGGCAAATGTCGGATGCTTTTGGACAAAATCAGGGCAAGGATGTACTGCACGTAGTTTCCCAGGTATGCTCTGTACTAAATGGTCTTTGCAAATGAATTTCCTTGAACCAAATTAAAAGCTTAAATAAGGAGAATACTAAGCAGTTTTTTATTTTCTAACTTAGAAAAGCATGACTACAGAATTTTCAATTTTTTAATGTTTGATTAATATAATCCTAACGATGGCCAATATTGTTTTAAAGTGGGTCCATAATTCTTTTCATTTCTGTGTTTATCGCAAAAACTTTAAGGTGTGTGCAAGAATTGAGTACTTGGCTGTGGCGACTGGTCTTGTGTCATTTCTCCGTAAGTTCAAGATTTGTATCACCACCTCAAGAGAAATTATACGAATGTTTGAAGCGCTAATTGTAAGAATCCTGTTCTCTTGGTTCTCAGAGGTGACTTGCTGGATAATCACAGGAGAAAGACAGGCTGCAAGAATAAGGAGTTTGTATTTGAAAGCTGTACTAAGACAGGAAGTTGGTTTTTTTGATAAGGAAACAAAAACTGGAGATGTTGTAGGCAGAATGTCCGGAAACTCGGTTTTAATCCAAGAAGCCATGGGAGAGAAGGTACTAAACTGTGCTGATAACATTAAACCTTGAGAAGAAGCAGGAACTGAGTCGGAACGAAAGTGCGCTGATCCCTTTGGTGCTTATTTCATGCAGGTTGGGAAATTTCTACAGCTGGTTTCAACATTCGTAGGAGGATTTGTAGTAGCATTATTACAGGGCTGGCTTCTGACCCTTGTTTTGATGTCGTCTATTCCCTTGCTTGTGCTAGCTGGTGCTGTCATGTCCATCATGATAGCTAAGACGGCATACCTTGGACAAAATGCTTATGCCAAGGCAGCAAATGTAGTTGACCAGACGATTGGATCAATCAGAACTGTACGTTACACTTCATGAGCAAGCAAGACCTAAAGGAATGAACATTAAGTGTATACTCATTATTTGCCTCCCATGTTAGGTTGCATCATTTACAGGGGAGAAGCAGGCCATCGACAATTACAAGCAGTTTCTCATTGCTGCTTACAAGTCTAGCGTTCATGAAGGATTTGCCTCAGGATTAGGCTTTGGCACGGTTTTGTCAGCAGCTTTCTGTACTTACTCGTTTGCAGTATGGTTTGGGGCAAAGATGATAATGGAAAAGGGATACACTGGTGGTAAAGTGCTAAATGTGCTTGTTGCTGTATTGACTGGGTCCCTGTGAGTTCCATTCTAAGCAAAAAATTTGAATGTACATCTAAAACTGCTACTTATTCTAAATTCTTGTGAGATCTGATTTTGTGATTTGGCATATTTACTTTTAAGATTCTAACCGACATTTCAGGGCCCTAGGTCAGGCATCTCCCTGCATGCATGCCTTTGCTGCTGGTAAAACTGCAGCCTATGAGATGTTTGAGACGATTAACAGAAAGCCAGAGATAGATGCTTATGACACAGATGGAAAGATACTGGATGACATCCACGGAGATATAGAACTAAGGGATGTATATTTTGCTTATCCAGCTAGACCTGATGAACTAATATTTTGTGGGTTTTCTCTTTCCATCCCAAGAGGGACAACTGCAGCTTTAGTTGGTCCAAGTGGAAGTGGGAAGTCATCTGTCATCAGTTTGATAGAGAGATTTTACGATCCACAGGCTGGTGAAGTTATCATAGATGGCATTAATATCAAAGAATTTCAACTTAGGTGGATCAGGCAGAAAATTGGTCTTGTTAGTCAGGAACCTGTGCTGTTCACATCAAGCATCAAGGAGAATATTGCGTACGGAAAAGATGGGGCAACCACTGATGAGATTAGGGCTGTCTTGGAACTTTCCAATGCTGCCAATTTCATCGATGAACTACCTGAGGTCCTTGTTTTCTCTTTCTTATGACGTTTTATCTTTGTATGTTTTTCTTGTTTTTGTGTCTATGTTTCGTGGATCCTATGAATTACTTTTGTTTCTAACTTTTCATTTTCCATCCAGGGATTGGACACCATGGTCGGAGAACACGGCAGTCAACTTTCTGGTGGACAAAAGCAGAGAATTGCAATAGCTAGAGCACTTCTAAAAGATCCTAGAATACTACTCTTAGATGAAGCCACAAGTGCACTTGACGCAGAATCAGAGATGGTTGTTCAGGAGGCACTAGTCAGGATCATGGTTAATCGAACAACTGTAATTGTTGCCCATCGATTAAGCACCGTCAGAAAAGCTGACACGATCGCGGTCATTCGGAGGGGAAAATTGGTTGAAAAAGGTTTTTGTACTTTTAATTGAATATTAAATGTGATTTCCATTTAGTTGAACTCCAATTGTTTCAGGTTATATCTCTTATTTTGTGAGCTGCCATTCCATTTACTTGGTGAATCATTATTCATGGATAGCATGCAAAGATATATTCCTCACTAAGAGTTTAATTTCAATTTTATTTATAGTCCTACTAGAAATTCTTAGTTTCCATTCCCGCATATAATTGAAGTTGTTTGAGAACAGGTGAAATAAAATGTTGGAACTTTGTTTCTACTTGATTAGGTTTGCATTCAGAGTTAATCAAGGATCCCGAAGGAGCATACTCCCAGCTTATACGCTTACAAGAAGTACACAAGGTTTCAGAATCAGCATCAAGTGATCACAAAAAATCAGATCTGGTTACAGAATCCTTCAGAGAATCAAGTCAGAGATTTTCTCTTGGATCATCAGGAGTAGGGAACAGCAGCCGTCATTCGTTCTCTATCTCCCTTGGTATACCTCCTGGAATTAGCATTCACCATGAGACTTCAGAAGCATTTGAAAATCCACCGATAAATCCAACTGCCAAAGTCTCAATCCGTCGCCTTGCGGCCCTAAACAAACCAGAGATTCCAGTGCTTATGATTGGAACAACAGTTGCAATTTGCAATGGTCTAATATACCCAATTTTTGGTTTGCTTTTTTCCAAAGTGATCAAGACATTTTACGAAATTCCACACGAGTTGCGAAAGGATTCGAAATTCTGGGCGGTGATGTTTCTGATCCTTGCTCTAGTAGCCTTAACTGTATATCCATTGCAGTCATACCTATTTGCTGTTGCTGGTGGAAAGTTAATCCAACGGATCCGGTGTAAATGTTTCAAGAAGGTGGTTCACATGGAGATTGGCTGGTTTGATGAGCATGAGCACTCGAGTGGTTTAATAGGTGCTAGGCTCTCAGCAGATGCAGCCTCAGTACGTGCTTTAGTTGGGGACACGCTAGCTCAAGTGGTTCAAAACAGTTCTGCAGCTGTATCAGGTTTGATCATTGCCTTTGTGGGAAGTTGGCAGTTGGCAGTTATTATCCTCGTTTTACTTCCTATAGTAGGAATCAATGGATACGCTCAAATTAAGTTCATGAAAGGATTCAGTAGAGATGCAAAGGTAACCTTCTATTACCCGAAGCCAAAATTTTTGCTGCACCATATATTTTTTCTTTTTACTTGAAATACCAAAGCTGGATGATTGCAGATGATGTACAAGGAAGCAAGTCAAGTTGCAAGCGACGCAGTTGCGAGTATAAGAACCGTGGCCTCTTTCTGTGCAGAAGAGAATGTGATGACACTATACGAAAGAAAATGTGAAGGTTCTGCAAAGACAGGAATAAGGCAGGGGCTGCTCAGCGGACTAGGATTTGGATCATCGTTCTTCTTGCTCCTTTCTGTTTATTCAGCCACTTTTTATGCAGCAGCTCGACTTGCTCATCGTGGAAAAATCACATTTGAGAATGTTTTCCAAGTGCTGAATCTCAGGAATATATTTCAAAGAATATAATAACCAGTATTGGTTATTGTATGATGAGACTAAGCATATTTTTTTTCCTTTTCAGGTATTCTTTGCTCTAACTTTGGCAGCTACAGCTATTTCTCAGTCAAGCTCCTTCGCTCCTGATTATTCCAAAGCCAAGACTGCTGCTGCCTCCATATTATCGATTTTAGACAGGAGGTCAAATATTGATCCAAGTGACGAGTCAGGAGTGACACTAGACCATGTGCAAGGAGAGATTGCGTTTCATCATGTAAGATTTAAATATCCGTCTAGGCCAGATGTTGAGATTTTCCGAGACCTCAGCTTGGCCATTCATTCTGGCAAGGTGATCACTGATCATTTATCCTTTCCGCGTTGAAGAAACTATTGATATGTGCAAGCACATTTATAGGCTAACGAGATATTTCTCTTTTAGACCGTTGCTTTGGTTGGAGAAAGCGGAAGTGGGAAATCGACGGTAATTTCATTGTTACAAAGATTCTATGATCCTGATTCAGGAAATATAACTGTTGATGGGATTGAAATTCGGAAGCTCCAATTAAGATGGTTGAGACAGCAAATGGGACTAGTAAGTCAAGAGCCAGTTTTGTTCAACGGCACAATCCGTGCCAACGTTGCATACGGAAAAGGGGGAGACGCGACTGAAGTTGAAATTTTAGCCGCATCCGAATTGGCCAATGCCCACCAGTTCATTAGTAGCTTACAACAGGTCAGGTCACTCTATATCATATATAATTCATTGCTTGCGCTGTTTATGTTCTCCTTGACTGAATTAGGTTTTATGCAATCATGACAAACACAGGGCTACGATACCATAGTGGGAGAGCGAGGAATTCAACTATCAGGTGGACAGAAACAAAGAGTAGCTATTGCCAGGGCCATAGTCAAAAATCCAAAAATATTGTTATTAGACGAGGCAACCAGCGCATTGGATGCCGAATCTGAAAGAGCAGTTCAAGATGCTTTAGACAGAGTTGTGGTGAACAGAACAACAGTTATTATAGCCCACAGATTATCCACCATAAAAAATGCAGATGTCATTGCTGTCGTTAAAAATGGAGTGATTGTAGAGAAGGGAAAGCATGACACCTTAATCAATATGAAGGATGGGTTTTATGCATCCTTGTTTACACTTCACATGAGTACCTCACCTTCATCATGAGTCACTGGCAGGTTTTGCTAATTCTGATTGACTTATTCGGAAAGTTGAACCTGCCAGTGGCATAAGCAATCATTTATTAGAAGGCATGCAACTTCTAGAAGCAGAAAAAAAAGGGAAGATATTTCTGCTGCTTTTTAGGTATTTAATAACCCTATGCAAATGTACTATATAATATACGGAGAATTTTCTTTTTTAAAAAAGCTCATACGCTTTTTGTCTACGTAAAAGTTAAGTGTTACTTGACTATGAGATGATTATATTCACTTTAATCTTGTATAGCAACATGGAAATGATATAGTTGTCATAAAAATGATACAGTAAAATATAATTTGAGATGATATTTATTTAAAATAAACGAAATGTAATCATCATTATTATCAAGATTTGATAGTATACAATTTTAGAGAGACTATTTTTGATAGATTCATATGCTATGTATCATAAATATTTGAAAGAAATGAAATAATTAATTATGATGTTACAAATTATGATATCCCTGTATAGATTTAATATATGGACTATAATTAATATTTTCAAACATAACTAATTGAAATATCTTTTAGTAAAAAATGATTTAAATTGAATTTTAATATTTTTACAAAAATTAAATTTAAACTTTATAACATTTAAAAAACTTCAAATTTTCACAAATATTTAATTTAATCTCCAACTGATTAAAAATCTTTATTTGATATTTTTTATATTTTCTTATATATCTTTTTGTCAGATATGCATCCTAATATGTCAATAAAAATAAAATGCGCATTGCTAAATATAGGCTCCCAGAAAGTTAAATAAAAATTTTCAATAGAGAATTGATGAAGATATAAAATTAAACATTTATAAGTGTTTTAATTATTTTTAAACGTTTGGAAAATTTTGAGAGTAAATTAAATTTTTAGAAATTTTAATATTCAATTTAATTTTTTTTTAACCTCTTCTAGTGATTTGTTGTTCTTTCCTTAGGATATTAATCAATCCTCTCATTCTAATATTAGTCGCCAATATTAGGGATTGCATTATAATACAAGTCTAAAGAAGAAAAGAAAATCATTTTGTCCAAGTACCTATCATATTGTGCATCTGTTTCACGTGAGAATGCCAAGACTACAGCTGTCGGCTGCTCGTTAACATTACACAGGTTGAATCTTTCTCCACTTTCCACAGGTTGAATCTTACCCTTTCGACAAAACGTGCTGTGGTGACCAAAGAAATTCAATTTTCAATGCATAAGGTCGGATTTAGTTATGTAGTACAGGTGATTTAGATGTTTTTAATGTAAGAGTCAAGGTCTAAATCGACTTAATATTTATTTATTTTTACCTAAAATGATATTTAATATTTTAATTTTTAATTTTTTGTAATATTGAAAATTTTAAAATTGATCATTTGTTAATTGTCTTTTAAATCATTTTAACAAGAATTGCCAGTTGTTACAATTGGACTTTAATAATAATTTTAATTTTTTTTTATAATTTATAATATCATAAAATATTTTTAAATAATTTAAAAGAAAGAATTATTTCAAAAATTTAGAATTACGCAAAATATTATATCTATCTAAAATTTTTATAAGAATATCTATCTGTCTATTCCACTATATATATAATACAAGTTAATTATGCTAATTGTACTGACATACGACACCTTTTATTTTAATGATTCAACTTATAATTTAATACAATTAACTTTGATACTTAAAATAGGATAAACAATTATATAGTATCATAACTCATGATTATAAATTGGAGTTTAAGATATATTTATTAGCAGATAATTAGGAGATTCGTTATTATCTTGTGTACCGGATTTAGTTGTGTATATTCCGTAGTTGCTATGTATATAATCTCTTGAATTTGAAGGAACCTGGATAAATACTAATGAAAACGCATTGCAGAAAGAAAAAGGATAGAAGCAAAGGAAGAGAAAAAAAAAGAACGGTATTCATCAATAGCTTATATATCGACCATTGAAAGTGGACTGCAGTTTCTTGAAAATTATGTGCATAGTGCATTGCAAGCCCAGATCAAACAATTACGTTCTCTGTATGAAATCTAAGGGTCCGTATTGGTTATTCGTTTTCAGATTTTGCACCCATCAGAAAAAATCATCTTTTTTTTTAATATTAGTCCAGGATTAATCACTCCGCGACGAGAACATCTCAAATCATAGAAGGCTATCGTTGATTTTAGGAGTTTGCTGCATTCCTAAGAATCGAACCTTGACCTCTTAGTTAAGCGACGAAGGCAAGTACTGCCTAAGCCAACTCTAAAAAATCCTCTTTCCTAGTGCGAGCGTAACTACACTTCCACTTTATGTCAAGCATTATAGGGACAACTAATGATCACATAAATAAAGCATCTCCACTACCAATAGTGTGCGGGAACCAAGTCCTCGCCGTAATCAAAGACGTCATGGAACTCGTTTCCTTCACCTTTTTTCGTAGAATTTAGTGTCTAGTGCTTTATGACCTTCTCTTTTCCTTTCTCCAGCCTCCGGGAATTTGAAGAGACGTGCGGTGGAGGCGATCTTATTCTTCAGTTAACTTCCAAACTGAAAAATAAACCAAAGAGATTTCGCTCAAATTACTTTAATTCTAAACGAAAATTCTACTTGAATTACTTAACATTTTGTAATGAAAATCAGGATAAATTTTAATTTAAATACTGTTTCGGTTGAAATTAATTATAATAAAACAACTGCAATACAAAGATCTCCGCTTTATAAGAATAAGATCAATTATACGTAACTATTTTTTGTATTTTATAAAGAAAATATTTCTGTGACTTTAATCGGTCATGACGTTTTAATGATTAAAAAAGTAACTTTACAAGTTGCTCCCATGCCAAGCAAATTTTTAGGATTAGAAATCGTTGATAGAATATTTTACCTAATCCATCTTTTAGTAAACATAAAATTAAAGGTTGGGTTAACGTACGCAGTTTTTCTTTGAAAAAAGAATACACAAGGCTTCAAATAGGAGAATATTTTAATTGACATTATAGTCATTCAGTCGCATACTAAATATGCTATTACATTTCGATATTAATTAAACCAGTTTTAATTTGACTTTAACTTAATTATAGAATATTATGCTTAAGAAAAAAGTTAAGAAATTATTTTTAGTGATTATCAAAACCTAGCTTTACTGTAAAACGGGAAACCGTGTGCACGATTGTCTTATAGAAGCACAGTAATGACGCAGGATAATACGCAAGTGCCCACGCCAAGAAGATACTTACGTAACTTTCAATATAAGAAAAAGGGGCAACAATCTATATAGAATCACGAGATTTTAGTTCACATCGCAACAACTGCGAATGTTGACCAAAGTTTAGGCTAGAAGATGTTGGTTCATAATTCATTACTTTTCTAATGTGATAGGACACCTGCCCAAATCCATAAAGCAGCATGCTATATAAATGCTAATGGTCACAAGTTCTTTGTGGTCTTGATGATACTGCTCTCCCTTCATCTTTGCCTTTCTATTTGGTAAGGAAAGATTGCTACTACTTGGGAAACACTTGGTCACTGTCTTTTGTTGATCGCAGTTTGTGGCTGGTAAGTGGTTGGTTATTGTTTTACCTGGTAAAAGTCCTGTCTTGGATTTCTTTGGTTTCTTTGTCCCTTTCCTTTTTAAGTTCAATACTAGAAGACAACACAGGAGTAGTGACGGAGACGACCGTTCCCAGTCTTCACTTCTTCTAATCTATCTTTCCATTTTGTTGTTGCTCTTATCGATATGGGCATGGATCATGCATTCGTTTTGGTTGTCAAATTGTTTTCTTTCTAATTTCCATGAATAAATCATCGCTGATGCAATGACTTGCGAGTTACGCGTGTTACAGTCGGTCCATTAAATCCAGGAAAGTTCTGCACATAAAGTAAAAGTTTGAAGATTCGTCATCCATCCTGTGGATGTGATATAGATTTGAATATAAAAGTGTTCTTCAACTTTGAATGACTTCATATCGTTGTATTTCGGCTATTTCTTATTGCATGATGTCATTAGTTCCTGTCAAACCGTGTACATATATCAGTAGCTAGCCTATCACCTCACCCATGGTTTTTTTTTTTTTTTTCATAATCAAATCGAGCAAGAGAGTCGACTAAGAATTTTGTAGATGATGCGTGAAGAGAACAAAAATGATTTGATTTCACCCACCACTAGATCTATTCGGTTTGTCTTTGTTTGTTCTTTACAACAACTTCATTCAATAAACAATGTGACGTAAAGGGGAATTGTTTTTATTAATTAGTAGAGTTGGTCAGGGAGCCAGAATCCATAAATCTGACAGTACTGTGTTAAAATGGGAAGACTGATCGTCATTTCCTTCCGGAGTTCTTACTATGAATTTCCTACAAGATACTTGTTCCTGTCATGGTTTGATCGTAAGAAACAACTTTTGTTCATGTCCTGCAGTTTCAGTTAAGTTTTGCTTGATCTGAGAGAAGCATACAGACCAATTTTCTGTTATATTTGGAGTGCACGTCATGGCCAAGGAGAATGGCTATGATGGTGACAACAGGATGGATGATGCAACCTCGTCAAAAGGGACACAGCATAAGAGAAGCTCCGACGTGAATGGCGACAATGAAAAGCCAGTAAAGAGTAAAGGGGAGGATAAAGTGAAAACAGTTCCGTTTCTTAAGCTGTTCTCCTTCGCAGATTCTGTAGATACTATGCTCATGATCGTTGGAACAATTGGTGCAATTGGGAATGGTTTGGCTCTTCCAATAATGACTTTGATTCTCGGGGAGGTAATTAATTCTTTTGGAGAGACACAGACAAATGACATTGTCCAGAAAATTTCCAAGGTAAGAAAACTGAAAACGTTGTGATGATTGATGTTAGATTACTGGGTAACGAGAGCCACGTGTTCGAACCAACTTATGATAGCTGGGTGTTGATAAGTTTGATCTGGACAAATTTAGGTCTCTCTGAAGTATGTTTACCTGGCAGTGGGAGCTGGAACAGCAGCATTGCTTCGTAAGTAGATCTCATAATCAAAAGTTAAAATAGTGGTCAAACATTGTGAGTTAGAGACTGAGAACAATCTAATTTCTGTCAGAGGTTACCTGCTGGATGGTCACAGGGGAAAGACAAGCTGCACGGATAAGGAGTATCTACTTGAAGACAATATTAAGACAAGATATTGCTTTCTTTGATAAGGACACAAGTACAGGAGAGGTTATTGGTAGAATGTCTGGAGACACGGTTCTAATACAAGATGCAATAGGTGAAAAGGTACTATACTATACACTTCACCTTCAGATTAAAACAAAATTCAGATAACTCGGTCCATTTCTTGCAGGTTGGAAAATTTCTGCAGCTGATAGCAACGTTTATTGGGGGGTTTATTATAGCGTTTGTTAAAGGCTGGTTGCTTACCCTGGTCATGTTATCTTCGATTCCCCTTTTAGTGATAGCCGGAGGAACCATGTCCATATTGATATCCAAGACAGCAACTCGTGGTCAAAAAGCCTATGCAGAAGCCTCAACTGTAGTAGAACAGACCATTGGCTCAATCAGAACCGTATGTGAATGTGATGTAGTCGCAGTCAATAAAATTCCCAAGTTCCAAATTCACATTCATCAAAAGCATGTCAATAATTCTATATTTTCAGGTAGCATCATACACAGGGGAAAAGAGAGCTGTCAATGATTACAACAAATTTCTGGTTAATGCTTATAAATCTGGTGTGCATGAGGGGTTGGCAGCAGGAATCGGTCTTGGCGCAGTTATGTTCATCGTGTTCTCTAGTTACTCCCTCGCTGTATGGTATGGTAGCAAGTTAATATTGCAAAATGGATACGAAGGTGGCCAAGTCATAAATGTGATTGTTGCTGTGTTGACTGCTTCTATGTAAGTTCCATATTTTATTCTTCTACTTGCTTCTTAAACACTGCGCACACAGCAGATGCTTTCTTCTTCACTGAATTTATGCATTTGTTTCTTCATAAATCAATATTTCTTCAGTCCTGCACTTTTGACACGGAGTTCGCAGGTCCTTAGGACAAGCATCTCCATGTATGAGTGCGTTTGGTGCCGGTCAAGCTGCGGCATATAAGATGTTTGAGACTATCAATAGGAGGCCACTGATAGATGCTTATGATACAAGTGGAAGAACATTGGATGACATACGTGGAGATATAGAGTTCCAGAATGTTTATTTTAGTTATCCTGCCAGACCGGATGAGCAAATATTTTGTGATTTTTCTCTTCTCATTCCAAGTGGTACAACTGCAGCTTTGGTTGGGCATAGTGGAAGTGGGAAATCAACAGTGATCAGTCTGATAGAGAGATTTTATGACCCACAAGCTGGTGAAGTGCTCATGGATGGTCTTAACCTCAAAGACTTGCAGCTTAAATGGATTAGGGGAAAAATTGGTCTTGTCAGCCAAGAACCTGTGCTGTTTACTTCCAGTATCAAGGATAACATTGCATATGGGAAAGAGAGCGCAACTGTTGAAGAGATAAGAGCAGCTGCTGAACTTGCCAATGCTGCTAAATTCATTGACAAATTACCCCAGGTTCTAAAGTATCTCCATTTTCACAATTGGTTCTGAAGTAATAATGACTTCGTTTCTGTGATTATGCTATTTACATCTCTTTTGGCCTTGCAATGATTCAGGGGCTTGAAACTATGGTTGGTGAGCATGGCACTCAACTTTCTGGTGGGCAGAAGCAACGAATCGCAATAGCCAGAGCAATCTTGAAGGACCCTCGGATTTTACTCTTAGATGAAGCTACAAGTGCACTTGATGCAGAATCTGAGAGGATAGTGCAAGAGGCATTAGATAGGATAATGGTCAATCGAACTACAGTTATTGTTGCCCATCGTTTGACCACTGTGAGAAATGCTGATATGATTGCTGTCATCCATCAAGGAAAGATTGTTGAAAAAGGTAACCTTTACTATCAAAATTAGGAAAATGTGGCAAGTTGATGCCTATTGCTGTTCTTCTGTATATTGTCTCGTCTTACCGTCTTGGCATACTTCCTTAAAACCGGACTTTTCTGTCAATAAGTCGTCCGATTTCTAACTCTTTAACATGTCTGAAACAGCCTTATGATGTGTTGGTGTAGATCATCCACTTGGGAAGTTGGGATAAACTAGCTCGTGATGTTTCAATTTTGGGTTGCAATTAGATTTGCGGAAATTTCTAGTTATAACAGAAAAGTTAATATCAGGAAGAATGAAAATATCATTAATGCCTTAGGGGGAATAAAATATGAGAAACATGCTAAAACTGTTTTCATCGATGAATCAGGCTCACATACAGAACTTCTTGAGGACCCTGATGGTGCGTATTCTCAGCTCATAAGGTTACAAGAACTTAACAAAGAGTCAGAACATGCAGCTCAGCTAAATCACAAATCTGAAATTACCACGGAATCATTCAGACAGTCTAGCCAAAGAAGGTCATTGTTGCGATCAATAAGTCGTGGATCATCAAGAAATAACAGCAGTAGACACTCCTTCTCAGTCTCTTTTGGTTTACCTACAGGGCTTGATGCCCCTAATGACCACATGGAAGATTTAGAAAATTCTCCGCCTAGTATAAAACCCCCGGAGGTTCCAATTCGACGCCTTGCCTCCCTGAACAAGCCAGAACTTCCAATTCTTATATTTGGAGCTATTGCAGCTTCTCTGAATGGTACGATACTGCCAATTTATGGCATATTAATTTCCAGGGCAATAAAAACATTTTTTGAACCACCAGATGAGCTGAGAAAGGACTCAAGGTTCTGGGCACTGATGTTTCTGATCCTTGGCATAGCAACATTTGTGCTTAGTCCAATCAGAACATATTTGTTTTCAGTGGCTGGGAATAAGTTAATCCAGCGGATCAGGTCAATATGCTTTGAGAAGGTGGTTAATATGGAGATTGGTTGGTTTGACGAGCCTGAACATTCAAGTGGTGCAATAGGTGCGAGGCTCTCAGCAGATGCAGCATCTGTTCGTGGCCTTGTGGGAGATGCACTAGCCCAAATGGTTCAAAACATTGCGACGGCCATAGCAGCTTTAATCATTGCCTTCAGTGCGAGTTGGCAATTAGCACTGATCATCCTCGCTTTAGTTCCTCTGGTAGGCATGAATGGGTTTATTCAAGTAAAGTTCATGAAAGGATTCAGTGCAGATGCAAAGGTATGTCATAAAGTTAATTACCCTGCTTTCATTGCTGGGGAAATTTAACATATCTATTAAAGCTGTTAACTTTCTTTTTCCAAGAACTGAACTCAAAGTAGCTTTTGACATTCATGGGAGTTTTAAAGGTCGCTGGATGATAATTCCGTAACTTTTTGATTGATCATCTTAATTCCTTAATGGATGCAAATTTATTTTGCCTGTAGAAAATGTACGAGGAAGCAAGCCAAGTAGCCAATGATGCAGTTGGAAGTATAAGAACAGTTGCCTCTTTCTGTGCAGAAGAGAAGGTGATGCAATTATATGAAAAGAAATGTGAAGGCCCCATGAAGACAGGAGTGAGGATGGGACTAATTAGTGGCTGTGGATTTGGACTATCATCACTCTTTCTTTTCTCTTTCTATGCAACTGGCTTCTACGCTGGAGCTCGGTTAGTAAAAAGCGGTCATACAACATTCTCGGATGTTTTCCAGGTGGACATATACACTTTATATAACAACTAACAACTCTTCTCTTCAAACAATTGGAACTTCAAAATTAGCCTCTTCGTGAAATTGACACTGATACTTGGTTTGCAGGTTTTCTTTGCTTTAACTATGGCAGCTATAGGAGTTTCTCATTCAAGCAGCCTTGCCCCTGATACTTCCAAAGCGAAGGCGGCTACTGCTTCAGTCTTTTCATTCATAGACCGCAAGTCGAAAATAGATCCAAGTGACGAATCAGGATTAATACCAGAAACTGTAACAGGAGAAGTTGAGTTTCGCCATGTGAGCTTTAGATATCCATCTAGACCAGATATTCAAATTTTCCGGGACATTAACTTGACTATTCGTTCTGGCAAGGTATGTCCTGTCCGATGTTTAATGTCCTATGTTTGTTTTGAGCAACTAGTGCATAACATTGTTGAAAAATGATGAACCATCAGTCGAAATGATATCAGAATCCATTTATGATAACTTTTCCTAGACTGTGGCTCTTGTTGGAGAAAGTGGCAGTGGAAAATCAACAGTAATCGCGTTGCTGCAAAGATTTTATGATTCAGATTCTGGTACTGTCACACTTGATGGGACTGAAATTCAAAGGCTTCAATTAAGGTGGTTAAGACAACAAATGGGACTGGTAAGTCAAGAACCTGCTTTGTTTAATGACACTATCCGGGCCAACATTGCCTATGGGAAAGGAGGAAATGCAAATGAGGCTGAAATTATAGCTGCAGCAGAATTGGCCAATGCCCACAAGTTCATTTCTGGTCTACAACAGGTAAAGGGCTACATATTTACATGGTAAAACAAGCAAGCTTCTAGCATTCGAAAAACGATACTACAGTAAGATTTCTATCTTTTTTTTTTTAATTATTAACATGATACGACACATTGCAGGGTTATGACACTATAGTAGGAGAAAGAGGAGTTCAATTGTCTGGAGGACAGAAACAGCGAGTAGCCATTTCTCGTGCCATCGTAAAAAATCCAAAATTACTGCTATTGGATGAAGCTACCAGTGCATTGGATGCTGAATCCGAGAGAGTGGTCCAAGACGCACTAGATAGAGTTATGGTGACTAGGACAACAATAGTCATAGCACATAGATTGTCCACCATCAGGAATGCAGATTTAATTGCAGTAGTCAAAAATGGAGTCATTGCAGAGAAAGGCAGCCATGACTCTTTAATCAACATCCACGACGGGATCTATGCTTCATTGGTGGCATTGCACACAAGTGCTAAAACTATATAAGCTACTGATTTAGAAAAGAACAAAAAGAAACGTCCTTTTCTTTCTTTCTTTCTTTTTTTTTCCCCCCCTCTTAAAAATTATAGGCTTACAAGCATAAGAAAATTTCTTTTAACTTGTGTGGTTAGATTTGGATTATGATGATACTGTTGGACTAAGACCCAATGATCATAGCAGCATCTAATTTGATCTTGACGTTAGCTAAGAGAAGGAAACATCCATGTAGGGGGGTTTTGAGCGATTCTTATCCTTTTCCGGGCACTGTTTTGGGCGGGTCAGATGCTTACATATAATCTTAGCAGTTGTATGAAATGGAAATTGCCCTTTTCCTTCCATTTTCAGTTGTTACTTTTCACGTAGCCATGCACCAATAATTTTCTTGTTATTCGAAATCTCACTTATCAGTTTCATTGCGGAAGACACAATTTTTAATGAAGAATTCACCATGATACATCTGATTCAGTCTTATAATTCCAAAAAAATGGAAATCCATTTTAGTAATAGAAATAAAATACATGTCTATCCTACTGAGACAGAGTTTGTAACTTGCTATCCTCTTACCTAGTAGGCAAAGATTGACCTCCATAGAAAGGATGATTCATTCCGATCGACATGAGAATCCAACTACATTGCATTGCAAGTATTTTATGATTAAGAGGCAACTGTCTCTTGTATAGAGTGTTTATTAATTTACTATACTATAACTGTCGGATACCTTATTCGTTATCCGAGGTACTAAGCATAAGATAAGTAAACGGAAAAGAAAAATAGAAATGAGGAGAGCAGAAGATTCTAGAGGCTATTATTCAGTTCTTTTTCCAAATAGTTCATATTTAGAACATTGTGAACCCTAATTTTAAAAATAAAGGAGTTAATGATTCACAAAAAATCAATCTCTATTTTTTTTAATTTCTACTATTTTGAATTATATCTTTCTCTTATTGAGAAAAGATATGCTCTAAAATAACTTACAAAGTAAATTGGCTTCTAAGAAGAATTTTAAAAAGTAAAAAATCAAATGAAAATGTATTTGTTGAAATTTTTTAATAAAATATGTAAAAAAATATTTGGTTATGTTTTTAACTATCAAACTGAAAATTTTCACATTTCAAAATTTATAATTAATTATATAAATTAAAAATAAACTAACCAAATGAAGTTAAATATGCTTATTTTCTTTTTTATCATGACAAAATGTTTAAAAGAATTTTATAAGGAAAAAATAGTGTTAAGGAATGAGTCAGATTTTTTTTCAAGATTATACATTACCATTTATAATTAGAATGACTCAGATAAATTTTTTAAAATAATTTTGATGAGGTAAAAGGTGTTAAAGAGACCCTCTTCACTCCATGTTAAAAGCTATAATACTTTTTTCCAAATTTAGTTAATTTATACATGTTCAAGAGGTTAATAAGTGAGTTTTCTTATTTTGTGTTCTTAAGCCCATTATAAAAAGGGAGCTAGTCAAATTATTCACACCTTTATGAAAATAATTAATATAAAAAAGTGAGTGTTCTGATTTGTTTATGATATTTTCTTATCGTACGAGGCTTTGTAGGGATCTGAGATCCCTTGTTTATATGTTTTTACAACTACTACATGCAAATGTGCTACCCATGCTAGATATGTGTAAACAATGGTTGGGACAGTACGTGTAATTCATTACTTCAAACCCAAAATTTAAGCAAATTGTTAGCAAGAATAGTTCACCATTGTTTTGGGGTCTATAATTAACAATGGACTTATTTTAAAAAAGTGCATGTCCTCTACAATAGCACTTATATAAATCTACTGTAATCAATGGCCTATTTCATGCTTTAATAGCATCCATCACAAAAGGATACACTGAAAGGTAGATCAAGTAGTACAATAACACAACTTATAAATATATCTCTAATTAGGAAAGACAAAATTTAAGAACACATTTTATTATTGGATGAAGTAGCTTTTATATAGGCTTGCCCATGATCTCATAATTCTAGCTAATGTTGTCTGTAACTTGGACTCAACTAACTACTAAGAAATAGAAAATGGACTTTGAGACATAATCTCAATAATTATTGACTCAATAACAGCTAAATAAAATAGTCACATGATGTTGGAACCCCTCCCCGATGACTCGCGTGCCCGACGTCCTACGTGACATCTGGACGCGCATCGCATGAGGGAGGAATTCCTCACCGCGAAAGAAACCTCAAATCGAACTTATTTTAACGTCATCCGAACAAAACTTGATAAGTTCACCCTAATTATCACCTAATAAAATTTATCTGCTTAGGGCCCATAACTAAATCCTAAACCTAAGCTAAAATGAAATTTCATATCTCTCGATCAA
>JANZLF010000004.1:6443807-6465124 GCA_026546835.1 Erythroxylum foetidum | reverse complement strand
CAGCTGGGTTGGACTTTTGAGGATGACTTAGGATAGATGCTTGTATCAGTTTCCTTTTTGGTTTTGTTTAGGGGACTGATAGACTTGTCTATTCTGCTACTGGATGACTGTATTAAGATTCTTTTGGATTTTAAAAGTTACTGATTTCTGTTATATATATTATGGTTTTATTTATTGCGATGCCATGTGGATATTAGTGGGAATTTTCTGGTAGTGTATCTTTATCGTGGGATACGTGTCGGAGCGACCTTCGGGCGTCCCGATGTGTACCCTACGGTGAGGGGGCGCTACAACAAACCTGTAAATTGAGTGATTTCAATTGGAGATAAAACTTAAGACATATAAAATCTCTAGAAGAGACCTCGACCTAATTATGGTTGAATGACATTAGAACTTGATATTGAAAATGATGACCTGATGCTACCCCTGTATTGGAGTAGCTTACAATGTTTAATGCATCTTTCATAATTTAGAAGTCCAAATGGTGTAATTTTTGACGATATGGAAACTAGAGACATAGGAAATAAATGTCTAGAAGAACTTAAAACCTAATTTGAATTTAAACAAGTGGAGCTATGAATTCTGGGCAGAGGACACGATGGGAAGAAAATTGCACTATTTTAAGTTTGTTTTCGTTTTCGATTTTTACTACATCATAACTGAACCTTTTCGGATATTTAAGAAACTGTGCAAACACTTAGAAATAAATGAAATATGACTCGCCATATGTGAATTGGGTAATTAAACATTCAAATTTAAGATTGATAATAATGTATGCTAAAGGAAGTTTACATGTATGTAGATGACTTATATGCATATTTATTGCTTATATATGTACATTATGATTATACAAGTGTGATTTTGACACCCTTCTATTGGTGGTAAGTTATGACTTGCATGTATGAACTCAAATACATATTTTATAATTTCAAATGAATATCATATGATTTGTGAATATATGAATTACAAAATTGCCTGCTTTATTATCTTAGTATTGGATAAATAGGCACGCGTGGAGGATTTTATTATTATGTACTTCTTTTTGGCTAAGTCTTTTCTTTTTTTTTTGGCTAGCTATAAGGTTACAGTGCAGCTGCTACTATTTTGAGACTGTAGTGTGCCTACAATTTGATACTTTTAGGTATCTATAGTTTGATACTTTCAGGTTTCTACAGTTTGATATTTTTGGATATTTACAGTTTTTGTTATCGTCACCCATGGGAATGTGTACGCCTAATATAGAAAGTAAATTAAACAGTTATAAATAAGAAATACAACATGGCAACATGAATGATTGGTATTGATGAGCATTTATATTAATTGTATTAATGATTTATAATGATGAGCAGTTGTATTGATAATTTGTATTAATGAGAGTTGAATTACAATATTTAACTTATAAATGTGAATTTATGGTATATAAATAATACATTGAAGCATATATGCATTATATACCTTGATTATTTATGTCATCGCTATTTATACATTTTTTTATATTTATAAATGTGTATGCTTGGCAGATGTAGGTTTAAGTAATAGGAGTGATCTGTAAGGACCAAGGTCAACCGTTAGTAGTAAATGTACTTTTGGATTATATCTTTTTGGTTAAAGATGATTGTATATGTAACAACTTATGACTAAGAATTTAAGTTATATGTAATATTTCTTTTGGATTACCTTGTAAATGTAAAGATGTAACACAACTCTTAAATGATAAAAGTGGTATGAAATTTTGTAAGACGTATATGTGCAGCATTGAATAAACAAATATTTGATAACAGTCCCTATAAATGAATAGAAATGTATGTTATGACTATTTGTATAGGAATTTAATTGCCATAATTGTGGGTAGTTATAGGTTCCGTATAGGGGTGTCACAATTACTTACTTTCATATTAATGAAATTTGAGCATATTAACTTGGTATAAATATTTAGGTGGAGAAAGCATTATTTTATGTACCTAAGGAGAAAAAGATTCTTTGTTTGAATTGGCATATAAGCTTTTTAATAATTGTTTGTTCCTTTGACAAGAATTTTACGTATACAATTTACTCATATCATAAAAGCATGGTGATGATGTAATGACTGTTTGAATGTGATTGAGGATGGTCATTAAGTGTATTTTTGGTATTGGAATTATTAAATGAAGTGTTATATTATTATTTGAAGAAAAATTAGTATATAGAGTGTATATGGAAGGTAACAAAGTTGATATGATTTATGCTATATTTGATTGGAAAATGTATTAAGGAGTTAAATGTACTCATATTAGGTTTTTGGATCGAAAAACGAAGCTAACTAAAGGGTTTCAAAGTGGTGAAAAGGAAACTAGTAAGTTACGAGTGTATTTTAATTGTTTTATATAACTAAATTCTTTGCAAAAGAATTGATAACATGTGAGTATTCTTTAAATTGATTTTATACAAATGGTTTTTATTTATGGAGACTAGCAAGTTATGAATGTACTTTAAATTGAGTTTATGCAAATGATTTTCATTTGATCATGAATTGAATAATTATGTTGAGTTTTTTGCAAATGATATTTTACAAGTGAATATTGCTAGCATAGTGTATGCTTTGGCAATTTATGATTTTTAATTTGCAAATGAAATTTTATATGATTGGGACTTACAATGAAATAATTCAATTATGAATTCTCCCATACTTGATTTAGAAAATAAGACGAATCGTAAATGTAAGAGTTTCTTTTAGCTGTGGTACATCATTAGGCAATATACATGTTATTATATCGGTATATTTATAGTGGTTAACATATTATGAGTAAGCGATTTGGAGCTAGCTCTGTGATTTATTACGGGTAAACGATGCAAAATCAACTCTGTAACTACTAGTATATAGTGGTTAACCTGTTACAGATATGCGATGCAAAACTAACTTCGTAAATAGTGGTAAACCATTTGCAGGAAAGCGATACAAAACCAGCTCCGTAACTTTAGGCCTAATCTATCGTATGGTAAAAAAAACTAGTGGTGGGCATGTTGAGTAAGGAAAGTCATATGTTGCCACTATTTATGTTAAAAATGGTTTGAGAGGCATCATATGGTACCAATTCTAATAAATGACTTATTTTTAGTATAAAAGTTTTCATAAAACTTATTGTCACCATTGTTTATTGGTTAAGGAAAAAGAAAAATGAAAAATGAAAACTTTTATATAATGAGTTTAACTCGGAAAAAGCCTTTTGAAATAGTATTTCAGAAAATTTGAAATTGTATTTTACAAAATGTTATTTGAATACCAATTGTTATGATGCACGAATACATTATTATGAAAAATGTTTTACCATAAGCGTTATAATTGTATGAGAATATTGCACTTATATTATTATGAAATGTTCAATTTTTTTTGTAAACAAAATACCTTAGGTATGCGTATAGGTGTTGCAGTAATTAGGACTCCGTTGCAAGATTAGTTATATTGTCGAGTGCTGTTGCGCTTGTGTCAATTTGATATTTACATTTGTGTAAAAAATGGATGTTTATAAATTATAAAGGCTTTTAAATAAAGTGCATGAATATGTTTCAGCTTTTTAAAGTTTATTATAGTGATTGATGATAATTATTTGTTTGGAGCTGCTTGTGAGTGTACTTGAAGTTCAAAATTTGTAGTTAAGAAATTGGTGTAAATATAGAAATTTTTTGAAATTTTATAGGGCTTTTGAAAATTTTGAGAATGTCAAAATGCAGTCGTTATTATGACAAAATTTTCAATAAAATGAATTAAAACAAAAATTTCCCACTACTTGCCTCACTTTTAATTATTAAAGTATACAAGGTTTCAAATAGTTAAACGACTTGGCTTTGTGGGAACCCTTAGATCGAGTCAGATATTGATTGGAGGGCTATCGTGAAGTCGCCAAGATGGCTCTACTTTAGTTCCAGAAAGGGAACTCTAGGACGAGTCCTTTCAATTTTTGTTTGAGGTTGGTTCTGCCAGATTCTGGTGGAACTGAACGTTGCCGTTTGGATCCATGAGTTGACTGTTTTCTGTGATGAATCCGACGTGAAGATACCTGCAAAATAAAGAAGGCACGTCGGGGGTTGTGACCCGATTAGCCCCTCCGACGCTCAAGTCAGTCTTTTGGTGAAGGTGGGATCGCTGCAAAGATGAGAGAACTAGGTTTTTGATTACGTACCTCAATCATGGGAGAATTATACCTTATATATGGTTTTGCAGTTAGGTTTAGGTCTTTACGTGTTTGCATGGGAGATTTCCTTCTACAGATGGGCCAAGGAGGGCGTGGGCTGGACTTGGGCTTGGCCTAGGCATAAAAATGATCTTTGAAGAATGGACTGGGTCCGGGTCCAATACGACCGACCCGACCATATATATATATGAAATACATTTTTTACGCAAAACTTTTTCACTATAAAAATATATTTGTATAATGAAAAAAGAATACTCAAAAAACAATTTAAATGATGTCATTTTCTTTAGTTAAATAATGTCGTTTTGTTGAGACTATTAACTTGAAGGTTTTCTCTCGTATCTTTTGATTTTTCTTCTTCTATCTTTATGTTATGGATGTTTAAACAATGTCTTCGTGTTCTATCTTTATGATTTCTTTTTTTTTGTCTTCATGTTTTCTCCTTAAATGATATATATTCCAACAACAATTGTTCTTCTTCTCTCATCTTTGTGGTTCTTAGGTATGTCTTCTTGTCTCATTGTCTGCATTTGTTTTCTTCTCTCATGCCTCCGATGTCTACTTTTAATTTATTCTATCAACACGTTGCTTATGTCATTGTTTATGCTCTAGAGAGTTCTTCAATATTTGTATTATGAAGAGATATTCTAATTTCAATTAATATGTGATTAATTTTAAAATCTATCATTTTCTAAAATTAAAATTTCCCCAAGTGCCTTAGTAAGCTTAAATGATTTTGATTAGATTAGATTGCTATACTGAGTATGCTTTTGGTAGATTTGCTCTTTTTTCTTCTTATTAATATGTTGGACATCCTATTATCTTCATGAACTTTTGACCTATTAGAGAAGGTCTTCATCCTCTTCATTGTTAAGGCTTAGGATCCCTTGTTCACAAGGGAAGTTAAAGATTAAGAATAGCTTTATTATTGTTTCAAGAAAAAAATTCCAAGTTCAATATGCATTACTTTGATTTTCCTGAGGTCATATTACTGGTGGCTTGTGTAGTAATCTGAATAAATATGAGGAGGATTCATTAGCTTCGCTTTAAAAATTGTGCAAGATACACTATTGTGGATAATATTCTGCAACCTTTGGATTAATAGTTAGAGAAAAATTTTGTCTGCTTGTGTCATTGGGTTCTAGAGAAGTATTTTTTTGGGGCACATTTTGTTTTGTTCAGAGTGTTGTTTAATAGAGCAATTAATGATGTTGAAATCTTTTTTACTTTGCAAATATCCATGTTTGTTTTTGTGTTTCTTTATAGTAGAATCATTGTTTGATCTTTGTTTTCCCACTTCCCTATCTTTTAAATTATTCTTTATCATTATCAATTGACATAGTTTGATGCATTCTTTAAAGCTTTCATTGGATTTCCATGCCAATAAAATCATATAATAATTAATAGGAAATTGTTGTATTGGAATCACATAACAATATTCGCATAACAATAGCAACTAGGATTAGTGTTGGAACACATACTAGTAGGAAATTTTTCGTTAAACTAGAATCACATAGTTGTAGCTTGAATCATGTGTAGAACACATATTAATAGAAAATTTGTTATTAAACATTAATTCAATTAGGATTAGTGTTTATGTCGGATGTGAAATAGCTACTTTAACACTAATATTATTTTAAATACGACATAAACACTAATCTTAAGATTTGTGATTAAGTATTTCCTATTTCCTATTTCGCACATGACATAAACACTAATCTTAATTCAAATAGGATTAGTGTTTATGTTGTATGTGAAATAAGATAAATGTTTAGAACATATATTACGAGGAAATTTTAGTAGTTATTTCACATAAGACATAAATACTAATCCTAGGATTTGTGGCTTAAGTATTTCCTATTTCCTATTTCACATACAACAAAAACACTAATCCCATTTCTTATTTCACATACTACACAAACACAAATCCTAATTCGACTAAGATTAGTGTTTATGTCGTATTTAAAATAACTACTTGTACAATATATCAACTAAGATTTGTGACTTAAGTAATACCAAAATGTAAAATAACTATTTTTAAAATTATAACTATTTATCATCAAATGTTAATAATCTTTAATTTATGTTTAATATTTTGTCATAACCTTTTATTTTTTATTCTCTTTAATAATAGATTTGCATACATGCTTTTATTTATTATTTTTTTCCTTTTTGTATTATTCATTTCAAATACTTATTATTAAGAAATATGTCGTTAAACATTAATTCAACTAGGATTAGTTTTTGTGTCATATGTTTATTCCAAAATACTAATATAAAGGATCAAATAGGATTTATCATTCATAAATCCTATTATAAATGTTATATATTATCTAAGGTTGCATTGAGGCCTAAGATAAGGTTACTTTTAATAAATTAAGAGTTAAAGACTATCCAAAATTTCTTATATATATGGCTAGCAAATTAAAGAAAACTATACTCTGGGAAATTGTCAAGTAAGTTTGGAATTATTGCAAGAATATAACTATCTTATATGAAACATGGCAAGGACTTGAAGGAAGACAATTTACTTAAAAATGCATTAAAAAAAGTTGAGATAATTATACAAAATCTTTAGCTTTGTGCAATATTGTTTTAATTATTTTGAGATTGACTACATTTTTACTTATTATTCACAGCTGAAATTGAATATTGTGGATATTAAGAACCTATATGTTTCAAATTGTATTACTCCATTATTAAAACAAAGGACCAACCATCGTCATTTCAAGTTGCATAAGTATTATAAACCTTTTTCTTATGACGTGGAGGCATAAAGCCATATTTCCGAACTAATGTCTGAACAAAATTGGAACAATTTGTGTGACTATTTGCCTGACCTAAAAGTTTAGTTTTCTTTTCCTTCACTTTTGCTTGCATTAATCTTGTTAAATGATTTAACGGCTAAGTTATGCTTGTTATAAAAAGAAGATATCCTCTATGTCCTCACTATAAGAGGAGGAGTCATTCAAATAATTTTTGCCAGCATAGGCCAGGTGTGTAATATATATCATGCAAGCAATTTGTTCATGTAAAGAAAGTATGCAAGAACAAAAATGATTAGCGTGGAAACAATTATAAATGATTGAAAATCAACAACAAGAGAAGCAACTATTATTACTATAATTTATGCAATAAGTTGTACAAAAAAATTTGGCTTATTAATAGTGGCTATACAAATCACATGACTCTTAAATTGAGTAGTTTTAAGGTGTTAGATCAATTATACAAGTTAAAAGGAAGACAAAGAATGGAGACTACGTTGACATTAAAGGCAAAGGTGTTGTTGCTGTTGAGACTTTAACAGGTATCAAATATACCTCAAATGTGTTATTAAAGTTTATTAAGTGTAGGTCAAATGCTAGAAAAGAATTATCCTCTACACTTTTAAAATAAACCCTACATCATTGTTGATAATGTTAGTGGTAAGTTTATAATTACAAAAATGAGAGATAAAAGATTTCCAATTAAGTGGAAAGAGAATAATTTACATGCATGTATCACTGTTGTTGATGAGTATATGATGTGACAAAATGTTTGGTCATTTTTGTTATGCTACACTTAAAAATTGCATCACTAAGGCTTAAATCAAGGCCTACCTATGATTTGTCTTACTCTCCTTAACAAAATCAAGTGAATGAGAGAAACAATATAATAATTATGGAGATAAGAATATGTCTTTTATTTGAAAATAAGATACCTAAGTGTTTTTGGGTAAAAGATGTTTATATAGTTGTGTATTTGTTGAACCAACTTCCAACTAAAGAAGTGAAGCATAACACTTCATTTGAGGCTTGACATGAAGTTAAACTAATTATGAAACACCTAAAAGCAATTAGGATTTTATATTACTCTCATGTATCAGATATGAAAAAGACTAGTTAAACTATAAAGTTCATATGGGGATATTCCTGAGATATGACTCTAACTTCAAGGGCTGTAGAATTTTTAATTTGAAAACAAAAAAAATTGATTAGCAGGGACATTGAATTTGATGAAGCAGCAGTATGAAACTGATAGAAAAGTGAGATAGAAGTTGTCTATGTTAAAATATAATAACTTGATGGTTTTTAGGGGGCTTTAGCGAAAAATTGGACCAAGTCCAAATGAGCTTATATACAACTAAGTTATCATATCTCATCCCAAAACCTTGATGCAATGGGTTTTAAGTCCTATGTTAGTATATAAGGCATTTCATCTTTAAGTGTCTTTACAATATGATACTATCACACCTATAAGTTTCCAACATCTCTCCCTTATAAGTGGATCTATTCGTATTGGACTAACTCTTCTCAAACTATATGGGGCTTTGCCAACCTAGCTTTGATACCATTAATAGATCTTAAGGGACCTTTGTAGAAAAATTGAACCAAGTCTAAATGAGCCTATATATAACTAGGACTGTATATCTTAAACCAAAATCTTAAGGCAATAAGTTATGAGTCCTATGTTAGGATATAAGGCATTTCATCTTTATGTGTCTTTTTAATGTGGGATTATCACACTTGAAAATTTCCAACATAACAAATCCTAAATTACGCAACTTTTTGTAATTTTTTCAATATAATGCTCAAGCTTTTACATTTTTTTAATTAACTAACATACTTTAACAGTTCAGTTTAAAACGTTAATTTCGTAGTAATCTACTAATTTAGATAATAGAATATTTGTTGTTTACGACATGTAGATGTCCACGTGGAGAAATAGTGGTCATGGTCAGACTACAATTGAGAGAATTTTTTTTAGTTGGACACCTATATATCATGAACAACAAAGATTATATTAGTCAAATCAACAAATTATTAACAAAATTAATATTTTGAACTGAGTTGTTAAGGTTTTAAAAGAATGGTTAATCAACTAAAAAATTTAAAAGTTTGGGTGCTAGGTTGAATAAATTCTTAAAAATTTGGCACTTTAGGATTATTTATCCCTAATTAAAGTGGTTTAACCATATCCCAAGTTCTAAAAGAAATAAAAGACAATTATGGTGTTGAAAACTTTAATAATGTTCCAATAAGAGGAATAATGTCGCTTGATGAAATCTATTAGAAATGTACCATACCATTATAGGAGCTTACACTTATGATAAAAGTGTTAAAGAAAATGAGTGGAGAGTTGCAATGGAAAAGGATATAAAAATGATGAATAAAATGGAACTTAGAAACTAGTAGATAGGCCTAAAAATAAAAGATAATTAGTTTCATTGGATTTTATAATCAAATATGCTCCAAATGGGTCTATAAACAAATTCAATGCCAAATTGGTCGTAAAGGAGTATTCTTGAGACTTTGAGATTGATTTTTTAAATATTTTTGTTCCAGTAGACTTCGAGTGGATTTAGCAATAAAGATAGGCTAAAAATTTTATCATCTTAATGTAAAGTCAATTTTTTTCTAGATGATATGCCTGAAGAAGATATTTATCTTAAGTAATTAGAAGGATTTCAAGTTTCAAGTTGTAAAGAAAAGGTTTACAAGTTTCATAAAGTCTATATGGCTTAAAATAAGTACCAAGATCTTAGTATATAATTGATGCCTATCTATTGCAATAAGGATTTAAAAGAAGTGAAAGAAAAGCTACTTTGTATATGATGAAGGTTTAAGAAGAAGTTTAATTAATTGTCTCTTTATATGTAGATGCCCTATTGATTATAGATTGTAATTCAAAAATCTTGAAACAATTTGTATTGCAGATGAAGAGTGAATTTGAAATGTCAAATTTAGGTGAAATGAAATTTTCTTTAGGCTTGAAAACTCACCAATATGTGACAAGAAAATTCATTTCAAAATAAAAGTATGCTTTGGAGGTTTTAAACAAGTTTCATATGAAAAGATCTAAATTAGCGGTAACTCTATCGGTTGTGAATAAAAAATTATCAAAGAATGAAGGTTGCAATAAAATAGATGCTTATGTTTACAATGGTCTAATTGGTAGCCTCCTTTACTTATTTGCGACAAAGCTAGATTTAATGTTCTCTATAAGTTTGTTCTCATAATGTATGCACTAACCTAATCAATTTCATCTTAATATTGCTAAGAAAGTTTTAAGGAACATCATAAACACGTTTGAATATGTTTTGTAGTTTGTTATAAAAGAAAGAAAAAAAACTTTACAGATATGCAAATAGACACTAGACTGATAGCATCGATAATTCTAAAAGCACTTTTAGTTATGCTTTCTAGATTGAAAGTGGAGTTTTTTTTAATGTAATTCTAGAAACCAAGAAGTGGCATCCCAATCCTCGACAGAAGTTGAGTATAGATTTGTAGCAGCAGTTGCAAATCAAGCAATTTGGTTAAGGAAACTATTAACATATTTGGGGAAAAGTGAAGATAAGACTACTTTGACTTGGGCTGAAAACAAATCAACCATTTCTATATGCCAAGAAGCTTATGCATGATAGAAGAACAAAACATATGAAGTTAAATTTCATGCAATTAGGGAAGCTGATAAGAATGGTGAAGTCAACCCAATCCATTGTTGCTCAAAAAAATAGATTATTGACATAATAATTAAGGCACTTTCTAAACTGAAGTTTGAGAGCTAAGATTAAGGTTTGGATTCTCCCAAAAAATTCAAAGACAAGTCTTATAATTTGAGAGTATTTTAGATATTTTAAGAAACTTTCTCTAACTTATTGTTATTTATAGTAGTTATAAAGATGTCGAGATCCTTATTGTATGGAATTTGTTTTTGAAATATTAAATGTGTGTGTTAGATTTAGTATTGACCAAACAATGTTATTGTAATTTGTATAGGAATATGATTGAAAATTTAGATGATATTTACCCAGAAAAGTGAAAATTTTGTTTTCTTGCCACTGCAACTTAGAAATTGCTACTTCTATATTTTCTTAAGCAAATTTATAAGTAGCAATTTAATGAAACTGTATTCCAAATTTTGTCAATTTTTATTTTTGGTCTTCAAAATATAAATTCAAGAAGACTAATAAGTTATTATGTTAAGAGAAATTAATTAAATTATTTCAAATTTAGTGAAGGAAAGGCAAGTTTCTTGAAGTTGGAAGTCCAAACAAGTTGCGCACATTCAAAACATTAAGCAAGACCTGAATGACTTAGTGATTAAGTTGGGAACAAAATTTTAACTTATCTCAATGTTATTTTGTGTACATCATTTACACTTTAATGTGATTAATTTATGTTTATATTGAAAATATTTAGGTTGCAAGTTGGAATAAGAAGTGCAACTTGCATTAACAGATCATGTACTTAATGTTCTGAAACATTTTGTCTCTAGAAAAAAATTCAGCCATTCAACCTCAATCATAATTGCTTAAGCCCCAGCATTAAATGCTTAAATATAATGCTTTACAAAATTTATCATGGTATCATAATTGTCATAATCTTAAGAGGCTCATGAGATGAAAACAAAAATAATAAAGAATCCTCTCTTAACTTACAATATAATATATATTCAACAAACTTCTGACAAGCAAGAGTTTTGTGATAGTTCATTTAGTTTTTCAACAACTTCTCCATCAATGTTTAATATAAAAACTCACCATACCTAATTTGTTAAATCATAGTCTATTTCAAAACTTTTGATTTTTAGGATGTAAAAACACAACACTCTTCTACCTCTTTCAAAGAATTCAACTATGAATCATATGAAGAATCACAATGAAAAGAAGAGTTAGAGGCATAGGACACTCTCCATTATATATACTTTAATTTTAAATATCCTCTTTATGAGAATAATGGCATGAAAAACTAACAAATAAGTCTAGGAGAAGGTCACTGAAGAATTTCAAGTCTCTAAAAGGACTAAACTTCTTTAAATTCTTAATCTCTAGAGAGAATTTAAAATGATAAAATGAGTAATACTGAAACTTTAAAAAAGTACAATAACAAGCATATGAAAATGGTCAACCAACTTATATTGTTGGGATAAGTCCTAAACAATAAAAGAAACTTTGAAATTAAATCTTGAAGAGTTCAGAGAAATGAGATTAAGACAGGAAGAGCAAGCTAAAGGGGTAATCCAAAAAAGCTTTAAACCAGTTAAGACATCAAAAAATAAATTTAAATAAAAAAATAAAGAAAAACATAAATATAGAAATAATAGAGGTTCACAAGAAAGGGGAGGAAGAAGCTAATTCCCACCTTGCATACATAATGAAAGAATTAATTATACCTCAAAATGTTTATGGTAAAAGCCTACCAATTGGGGTTAATTGAATTCGGTCATTTTTTCAATTTTCAAGTTGGCTTCCCAACTAACCTGGCTCAAAGCCCAAAAATATTAAGTTAAATGATGTCCTTTCTAGTAAAACGACATTATTTTTCAATGTTAAATTAAAATTTTAACTGAGCTCTAGCTTAAGGTGAGTCCAGATTTGAATATAAGTTTTTCAGCCTAAGCTAACCCAACCCAATGTCAAGCCTACCAATAATAAAAAAAATGGAAGAATAAAAAGAATTACAAAATAATGGGTGACACTTCACTATAGTGGCACTATTAATATGTTCCAAAGAAAACATTAATGGCTTGTATAATCAAGTTGTATTTACCAGTAACAAATAATGAATCAATATGTAAAGGATTTGATAAAAGTTTCACCAATATAGTCAAATTAACAATGAGGAATTTTTTGAAGTAAATGAAAAAGGCAAGTCTCAAGTACATTAATGTTGAATTTTGATGTTCTTCTGACAATATAGAAGATATATACACTCTTGCAAGTCTAATATTTTTGTTCTAAAGTTCACAAAAATAAAGAAAAGTTAAACAAAAAGCAAGGACTCAATGAAACAATATTACAAAACTTTGTAATTTGTTTTTTGGTCTTTAAAATGTAAATCCAAGGTAATTAGTGATTGATTCAGTTAAAGAGAAGTCAATCAAATGTTGCCAAACTAAATTGGTCCAAATTTGGTGAATGATAGGCAATTTTCGTAAAGTTACAAGTTCAAACAAGTTTAACAATTCTAAAAGTTAAGCAGAAATCGAATGACTTGGTGATTAAGTTAGATCATAAGTTTCTCTAACTTATGTCAGTGTTAATCTACATATTTCTAATTTAAATGCAGCTAAGTTAATTTTCTATGCTTTAGTTTGATTAATTAACTATATTGTGTGTGTGTGTGTGTGTGTGTGTGTGTGTTAATTTAAGAATAAACATGGATGATGATTAACATTTTTTATACAAGTACATCCAATAAAACTCAACCTTCATGTATAATTGACTTAACTCTAACATTAAATGTTTTAATACAGAGCATTTTTCTATAGATATTCGACCACACCAAAGCTCCTCTAGCCACTTTCTGTTTGCAGTAATGATTGATTAGCTTACTAAGAATATCTAAGAGGATGTGCCATAGTGTACGTTATTTGTTGATGACAATGTTTTAATGGATGAGACAAAGGGGGGAGGGTTAGATTGAGTAAGACTAAGAGTGATTACGTGGAATGTAACTTTTCAATATATGGAGTGGTTATTGATATGGAGGTAAACATTGGTTCAGAACTTATACCACAAAAGGAGTTATTTAAACATTTGGGCTCTATCATATACAGTAACTAAGAGATTGATGAAGACACAGTTTATCGAATCAGATCTGGGTAGTTTAAATGGAGAAGTGCATCAAGATTTTTGTGTGACAAGGAGATATTACTAAGGTTAAAGGTAAATTCTATCATTTAGCGATAAAACCGACTATGATTTATGGAGCATAATGTTAACCTGTCAAACAAGTGCATAATCATAAGCTAATGGTGACAGAGATGAGAATACTCCAATGGATGTGCAATCTTACTAGAATAGATAATGTTAAGAATGTAATGGTAAGGTTCAGATTAAAGGTAGCTAATATTATTGACAAATTAAGAAAAATAAGGCTTAGGTGCTTTAGACATGTTAAGAGGAGACACCTAGATGCTCTGGTAAGAAGATTTGAGAAGATCATACTCAGAGACTGTAAGAGGAGAAAAGGGAGGCCTAAGAAGATCCGGGGAGAGATAATCAAGAATGGTATGGCTATGTTGGAACTTATCGAGAACAAGACCTGCAATAAAAAACTTTGGTGTAATAGGATCGAAATAAATGATCCTTCTTAAAGAGATTCTTGTATTTTTTTTTTGTAATTAGCCTAAACTTGTACATAGGTAGTACTTACCTCTTAGGAATTTAACTTGAATTTACTACTACTACTACTACTATTACTACGACGACGACGACGACGATGACAACGACCACCACCATCACCACCACCAGCCCTACTACTACTACTACTACTACTACTATTACTACTACTAGTATTATTATTATTATTATTATTTTCTTTTTCCTTTCCTTTTCTTTTCTTTCTCTCTGTCTCTCTCTAGCTCTCTCTGTCTCTCTCTCTCTCTCTGTTCCTCTTTTTTTATCTGAGTCATTTAGAAACAACCTCTCTACTAATTAAGGGTCAGGTTGCATACTATTGAACTTCCTCAAACCTTGCAAAGTAACAAAATTCATACTAGATATTGTTGTTGTTGTTATATTGAATGTTTTTAATATAAAGTTCATGTGCTTAATTTATTAATTAAACTATGCACATATAATAATTGTAGTTATTTCTTTTTAGAATGTTTAATGGATGATTTTTTAATCTGAAGGTTCAATTCTTAATAAATCATATGTTCCCTTAATAACACGGGGGCCAAAAGCATGATAATTGCTAGTTCCATAGTTAAAAGTCTAGAAATTCCACTTTTTCCAAAAGGGTTGTCCAAGATGCCTTAGATGGAGTTATGGTAATTAGGCCTACAGTGGTTATTAACCATACATTATTCACCAGCAAGATTACAGATACAATAGTAATGGTTAAAAAGGATTAATAATAGAAAAGGTAGACACGAAACTTTGACCAACTACAAAGAGGGTTTGTAAATGTCCTTAATTGTATTTCACACTAATGTCAAAACCATTTAAGTTACTAAATGATAGAGCATTATCTACTTTGACAGATGACATTCAATTAGCTAAAATTTTAACTTAATTTTTAATAATCATTTCTATAGCTACCATGCTTATAGTAATACCACTAGAGTTAAATATAAAATATACCTGCTAAGTTTTGCACTCAGTCTTGAATAATATCTAACAATCTTCCCTCTTGAAAATTTGATTAAAACTTAATAAATCTTATACCATCTTGTAATTATCATATTGTTTACATTTTTATCAAAATGCATGAGGATCGATACCAAACAGACTTATCACTATTGACTATTTTTATAAAGAACTTTAATTTCTTCTTGCATTTTTTCCATCCATTCAGATGCATCTAGATTATTAAGTGTTTCTTAAAGAGTGAATGACTCTCTGACATCATTTAAAAGGTATTATGATATATTGCTCTCCATTTTATAATCTGAGTGCCAATTTGTTCGTCTCTTCTATTATTTAATTGGAGCATATTTGGAATTTTAGACTTCACTACTTCTTGAACATCTTTCTTTGATGTTGCTTCAAAAGGAGTTTTAAATTCTTTTTCCACCCCTATAGTAGTCTCTAAACTTCTTTGTAAAGTGTTGTTATCTTTTTCTTTCCTTTATTATTTATCTTCTGTAAAGGTGTTTCCCTTATGACAATAACCTTGTAGATAGTCAGATCCCTCAAGTAATACCCTTTTACGTCATCATTATATTCTAAAATTAAGTATTTTAAATTCAACTTTATGGTTTCTTTGATATTGTATATTATATACAAAGGACTTTCAAAAAATGGAGGTTAGAATAATCCACCGACTTTCAAGTCCACATCTCTATCAGTTTCTTTAACTCAATTGCAGTTAATGGAACCCAATTCACTATATAATATATGATATTGACTACCTTTTTCCTAAAAACCTTATCTATGCATGGTGCTCTTAACATTGCTCTTGTTCTTTCTAACAAAGTTCTCTTTATCTAGTTTACTACTCTATTTTGTTAAGGAGTTTATGCAATAGTGAATTTTCATTCGATGCTTGTTTGCGTACAGAATGCATCAAATTCATCACCATTGTATTCTCTTGCATTATTTATCCTTAAGAAATCATTCTTTTTTACCATGTTCAAGTTCAAGCTACATTTAAAAAATTTTGAAGGTTGAGACCACATCTACTTTCCTTTTGATAAGATATAGCCAATACCTTCTATAATAATCACCAATAAAAGAGATAATGTGCTTCTGACCTTCTATGGATATAATTGGTGCATGCCAAAAATCAGAGTGAGCCAATTTAAGAACAATCTTGCTTTTTGAATTTGATGTGTTAAATTTAACATGATATTACTTACTTATAACACAGTGTTCATAAAAAGGCAGTAATACTCTGTATGCCTATAGAGTAGCATTTGCTTAATATAGATCTTCATTTTTTATTAGATGTATCTCCAAATTTTTTATATTAAAACATTAAACATGTCTTACTTGGATTTTTTAAAAGGACTAATGCTTTTATTTTTTACAATGTCTCTCTCTTTAAATTATACAAGTTTGCACCTATATTTTCTCATTTTATAAGTGTGTCTCGAATTATCTTTAAATTTTCATTGATAATTTATATTTTTTAATCCAATATCATCTTGTCGTCCTAGATATAACAACTTATTATTCAAGCTGTCCACATATCATACTACTTGAAGAGAACATATTGTATCACATTATAGATTATTGTCATCATCTAAAGTACGTGCAAATTTTTCTCGAGGACTAAGATTTTTCTTACTTAAATTCTAAAAATATTTTTAAGTGGATTTTCATGCCACAGTTGCAGCATTTTATGTCTTTTTAATTTTTAATTTAGACCTACCATGATTTTGATTCCCATTTGAGCCACGTTCGAATGATCTCCCTATTGTCACTATTAAATCTATGACGTATTATGAACCAAATTGCATGTCTTCCTTATTCTTAAGTTGACTTTGCTCCTCTAGAATCAAAGATACAACATTATTAAAGACTAAGCAGTATGTAAGAAGATTATTGGTTAAGTTGATAATGAGTTTATTATACAAATAAAGTAGACTTTGAAGTAGAAGTTTGACATGTTCATATGACTCTATTTTATAACCTAACAATGTAAATTAAGATAATAGAGTTGTCAAATTGCTAATGTGCTTGGTCATTAAAGTGGATCCTGACATCAAATACTATAAAGTTTTTTTAAAGGAAAATTTTATTGTAAATTGATCTTATACAGTTTTGTTAAATCATCTCATATCTCTTTTATTGTTTTTTTTCCTCCTGTTCACTTGTCAAAACTTTATCAACTAAAACTAGATTAAAATTTATAGGAGCATTGATATCCATTTCATTCTATTTAGCATCATCTATGAAGCCCATCAGCCTTTCATTAATAGTTGCAAAGCACATATTTTTGTAAGGATATCTTTCATTTTCAACTTTCATAATGAGAAATTATTCTTATTGAACTTCTCAATCCTAAATTTAAATGTCATTACTTCTTTCCCAGACTACTTTAAGCTAAGAGAAATAACTCCCACTATGTATCTAAACAATAATTATATATGTGAACAGTACATAATATCTTTAAAAAGTACATAATATATAATCATATAACATATTATAAATAGATATATACCCTAATTATACCCTAATACTACTTATATAATATCTAACAAAAAATATATGGTCATCCTGCTCCAATTCTACTTCATCCTAATATAATATGTTGTTTTTCTCTAAAACTTTTTTTAGGATATTATCAAATTTGATGTTTCTCTCCCTTTAGACAATGCACTTTATTTCTCGTTTATTTTAACATCATTATTTTTCCATCTCCTACGAAAATTTGGAAGTTCTCTAAATGAACACTACAGATATAAGAGACTTCAAAATTCCGATGTCCATTTCTTGTCATTTTTCATGCATTACTGTAAATAGTTTTGGTTGTAAGAGAATGACATAAAAATAAGCATAAATCTTAGAAATACAAAATTGATTCTAAAAACCCTACAATAATATTAAAAAAATATATAGTTGAATGATCAAATCATATCTAAATGAGTTGAATTAAGAACTAATTTAAGAATCTAAAATTGAATTTTATACAAATTTTTACAGAGCTGTGATAAACTAAATATAAGTTATTTTTATTAATGTAAATTAATATTAATTAATTCATATTTATGATAATGTGTTAACTTTACAAATTGTTTTTTATTTTGTGTAAAAGGAAAATAATATAATTTAATTACAAAATATTATTAAAACTCTTTGTACATCTTTTCCTTATTTTAATTGTGAGACTACTACAAGTGTTTGAGAGAGCATCATAATCTAAAAGCCAATCCAAGCAATCCAAATTAGAAGGCGTTGTAGAATGAAGAGGTTTCAACTAGAATTAAGTGCACAAGAAGTTCTAATTAGGCATTGAAGTTCAATACTTCATCTGAACTTATGAAAACCAGTATACAAAGGACAAAGCAGAAGAAAGTAAAAACAAGAGAGGAAAAAATATTATCTTAAGACGGCTAAATAAACAAAGCGAAGTAAGGCAAAGAGATTGCTATCAGTTACAATTTTCACCGTTGAATTTAATTCATCAGAAATATTATTTTAAATTAATTATACTTATGTAAATGTGCAGTAATACTATAATATGGACAGAAGTCATTATACATATGATATTAATTAAAAGCATTAATTTACTTTCTTATATCAGATCTTTCGTTGCATGTGTTCTCTGAAGCTGCATAGTATCATCCTCAAAGTCGTAATGATAACCAATAAGAATGGCTTACATGTTAAATGCAGAATGAGTGATCCCACTTCCACCTCATCAAACAGAGAAGAAAAAGGCACCAGCATGAATTCCGAATAATGGTTAAAATAGAGTGTAGGAAGAGTGGCTTGAATGATAAATGACTATTTTGAAGATTTAAAACATAGTTCAATATAATTTTAAAAGGAAAAAACATAAACACAGGTCTTTGATGAGTAGCGATAAAATTTTAGGGACAACTAAAGAATACTTAAAACTTTTAAACATAAAGAGCATATTTAAATAAAAAATAGGACAATCAGTTGCTATGATTTTGTAAGATTTTTGGCATTCAGTTAAAACAATTAAAGTTTTAATATTTAATTAAAAATTATTATACAAAGTGTATTTAATACTTAATTCTGTATACACTGGTTTAAAATTTTGTATTTAATTTTGAAAAATATGAATAATTATACAATTATGACATAATTATATTTGCAATTAACTGTCTTATTTTATCGCATTTTTAATTAGTTTTAAATTTTAAAAATAGTCTAGATATTATTATGATCATATTTACATTGGCTTGAGTTTTATTAAAGAATAATAAAATTTACGTATAACTACAATTTGTTTGAAAACTTGATTATATAAAAGTTGTAGTCATAATTATTATTCAATAATAAAAAAGGTTAGTTTTTGCTCCCCATGACCTAATCCCATAAAAAATAGTCTAATTCTGTTTAAGTTCTTATTTATCTCTTTCTTTCTCTTCTATTCTTTTTACACGTAATTCCCAAATAAAAATTTGTATAATCATGATGTTTGAACCAAAAATCTGGCTAGGCTGACAAGTCCATCCATATATGTTATATCATTGCAAAAGCAGCTACCAAGTATTAGCCCTGCATAGGTACTAATTATGCTTTATTTCAATCAACTAATTTAGGCTGTAAATGTCACGTAAATCTTCCATTTCCATGAGAACACAAATTGCAGGGGTATAATACTATGGTAGGAGAACGAGGATTGCAGTTGTCAGGGGGAGAGGATTAAGATCCCCAAAGTACTACTATTGGATAAAGAGTGCATTAGATGCTGAATGTGAGAGGGTAGTCCAAGATGCATTAAATAAAGCCAGGGTAAACAGGACAATAGCCCACACATTACCCACCATTAGTGTTGAATATTGGCTCAAAGAAAGTCATAAATGGAAGCTTGCAAAATCAGACATCTTACCTTCTCAAAGTCAGAAATTGAAGCTTACTCTCGATGATCAACAATGGTAGCTCAACAATGGTGGCTTGATTGGAGGTTGGTGCAGCTAATGTTAACATTCATCCATGGAGTTCTCTATAAAAGAGAAGCAAATGAAGGAGGTGAGGAGAGAGCACAAGGAGAGTAAGAGTTCTGGTGTGGGAAAGAGAGAAGAAAGAAATTGTTAGAGTGAGAGTCATTTTCGAAAGAAGAAGAAGAGAGAATAGTGAAAGAGAGAGAGAAAAGAAAAAATATTTATATATTTGTTTTTTGTTTTCTCTTTTCTAATAGAAGTGGGTTAATTTTGGGTCTCTTGAGAAATCGAGTGATAAACACTAATTGTATGCTCTCATTGATTATAGTGAAATACTCAGTCGTCTCCAAACTGGACGTAGGTATTACCGAACCAGTATAAAAATCTTGGTGTTCTTATTGTTGTTAATTTTTCACTCCGAATTTATTTACGTTTTAGCACAACAAGCGGTATTAGAGCTCCAGTTTTTCGAATGGGGTATTGTAGGAATGAAAATATATTGGAGCAACAGTGTCAGTCAACAGTGCTGGTGAATAGTACAGGTGAACAGTGTCGGTGCTACAGTATCGGTGCTGCAGTCCCCGTAAACAGTGCCAGTGTTACAGTACTATGAATACTATCAGTACGTATTTGTGAACAGTAACGTGTAGATGGCTGGAAATAAAGACGAGTTTGTTAAGAGGGAGTCGTTATCGTCATCATCGACACCTACATCCAATAGACATCCAATTGCTACTATAAGGTTAGAGGTTGATAAATTTAATGACTCTAATAATTTTGGTATGTGGCAATATGAAGTTATGGATGTATTGTATCAACAAGAGTTGGATATGGTTCTGGACGATAAACCCGAAGATATGGATGAGAAGCAGTGGACGCGAATTAATTTCCATGCTTGTGCCTCTATTCAACCATTCCTTGATAAGGAGCTGAAATATCCTTATATGAAGGAAACGTCAGCTAAGGAGTTATGGACGAAATTGGAAGAAAAGTATATGACTAAGAGTGCAGAAAATCGGCTCTTCTTGAAGAAGCGACTCTTCCGATTTCAGTATCATCCAGGTATTTCTATGCATGAGCACCTAAATGATTATAATAAAATACTTGCTGATTTAGCAAACCTTGATGTGAAAA